>JACDOX010000122.1:611539-683957 GCA_014549065.1 Cardinalis cardinalis | reverse complement strand
GGTGCCCGCGCTTACGTAACCGGCGCGGCCGCAGCGCGCTGGGGGGCGCTCGCCCCGCGCAGCCTCCGCCCGCTGGGGCGAGGCGCCTCCGCTCCGGCGCGGCGGGGCCCGAGCGTCGCCTCCCCGCCCCGCGCCGCCGCCGCCTCGACTCCCGCCGCGGTGCCGGGGTGCCCGGCGTTGCGGGGGTGTGTCTGCGCGGCGTGCGGGAACCGAGCCCTCGCACCCGCCGTCTCCGTGCCATCGAACAAGGACGCGGCAGCCGCGCTCCCGAGGCGCGTACCCGCCGTCTCGCCACGCGCACGGGCGATCCGCCGGCGGGTCGCGCGGCTCCTGTCACGGGCTCCTGTCAGTCGCGGAAAGCAGGGGTGATAATCGTAAGAGGCGAGGAGGAGAGAAATGGCAAGCGGGAAGGAGCCCGCGGCGGCCTTGCCGGGGCGCCGCCTGGCCCTGGGCTCCCCGGGCGCCAAGGTTTGCCCGCCGGCCTTCGTGGCCGTCAAGGCTTCTGAAGGATTTCGGTGGCGTTGCTTCATCTCCGCCCTCGCCTTTGAGCCGGCAGCGCTGAAGCGCTGCGCAGAAGCGGGGACGCACTTCGGAGAAGCTGGGTCTCGCTGTCCCTCCCGGGGCGATCCCAGGCAGCAGCCCCCCGTCCCCGCAGCCCGAGCCTTGCCTCCCGGTGAGCGGAGATGCCGTGGGGAGCCTGCTGCTGGTTTGCCCCCTGTTTAACCTCCATTTTAGAAAGTGACACATGGCCAGCAAGAAATCCAGTTGTCATCATCCCAGAATGGGTTTGAAAGCACACGTTTGATTAGGTGTGAGATACGTTATCTTCCTCTTTTGTCCTCACAGAAGGTTTGAATCTCCATCTCTTTTTTTTTCTTTCAGAAGTAAAATTTATGGAGACAATAGAAAATTTTCTTTATTAAATCCTAGTTCCAGAACGTAAATGATTCCTGATTTCATTCTGTTAAACACTTATCGAAATAGTATAGTCCTCACTAACATTATCCTGGTACATTACTCTGTCATCCTGTATTTATATGTCAACAGAGATAGCCCTCTGGAGTAAAGCAAACCTAACAGAAAGAAAATTTAGACTATTTTTTTGTTTATCTCACCCTCAGTGTTTTAACACATGTACCCATAATATCCCTCCACAATAAAATCTAAGTGCCTTGAATCCATTTCTGGATTATTTCATGGGTTATTTAATATGAAAGGTCTAATACCCTTTGCTCATATTGGCTTACCCGTCTTCCTTTCCTATTTCTATATCTAGCATATGCAGCCTTGTTAAAGGTAACAGACTACGGAGCCCACTGTGACAGAAATGGGGATTCAAAAGCATCTCGGGTCTGAGATCAACCACTGCCTCCACCTGGAGGCTGCACAAGCAGGGCTTTTTTTTCCCATGCTTCCACTTGCCAGTGGATAACAGACATGCAGAGACAGTTGGCATGCTACTGGAAATGTCAGACATGAGATCCAGCAATAAGCCTGAAGACCTGCTTGCTCATAAATATTGGTGGCTTACTTAAGGTCTTAGGCACACTGAAGAACCTATGTGAGGAGTCTTGTGCAGCCCACATTATGTCCCTTGCATATTGTACCAATCCAGTGCACTGAGTTCTCAGGACTGTCAAAAGCCAAAGTAAATCCTGAAGCTTCAGGCAGCTTTTTAAATTAAATGGTACATATTGTTTTCACTGTGATAAGGGGTTTCTTATGAATCCTGGGCATACACTTTTAACAACTTTAACTCTCATATCTAGAAGGGAAAAAAAAAAAGCAGTAGTTAAAATTTGCCTTCATGACTCAGGTTCTTGAAATTCTAGAATTCTAGAAAGAAGTCCCTAAGGCAAATAATATCCTTCCTATGTGGGTGGACAGTCTTGGAAATAATATTCCAGATGGAGTTTGGTCACCTATTTGCTTATATGTTTGTCACTAATTATAATCAGCCATAAAAACAGACCTGATCTTTCTCCCAGATTAGTAGCAAAGATATATTCTATATTTTACATTACTTTTATTTGTTGAAGGTCAGGAAAGTCTAAACCTTTTACAGCAAAATCTGGTCTTAGTCTTCAAATCTTACAGTGGGCACTTGACAGATTCAAGGATAAGGTGGGATGCAGGGCTCAACGCTTATGTGGTTAAAGGAACATATTCACCACTTTTCCACCTCTCCTGAGATACAGAAAAAAATAGCATGGATGAAAGACATAGCTTTGTGTATTCTGCACAAAAGGAGTCTAAGGCTTTTGGGAAAACTAAAAAAGAGAATCATTCTATGATTATCCACCTCTGCTGATTTTCCTATTGGAGGGATGAAGTAGGTCATGAAGATCTTCAGCTAAATTCTCAGCTGACTCTAGCATGGTATGATTTATACTTGCTTTTGGACAGCACAATATTAACTTCAACTCCTTTAGAATTCATTGGTATTTATTGCTACATGACTTAAACTCTCTTAACACTACCTCTGATTTTGGCTTAATGAGAATTTCTAAGGCTACACTGAGTCATAGTACTACATGCAAGTCTAGAAAGGCGTTTGAGAAGCAACTAAATATAACAGAAGTAATGCCTATCATCTCAAACATTGGTTAATACCTTGGCATTCAGTTGTGTCCATGCCTCTTGGACTTTCCATAATATCAGCTTTGAATATGACCCAACTTGAAATTTAGAATCAGATGAAAATAAAATTTCCAATGTGTCCAAAGTAAAAAGGCTTTCATTCTTCACTTTTATTATAGTCCATGTACAGTACAATGTAGTAATTGAAATAAATATGGAGCAAAATAAGAATAAAATGTTTCTTAAGATTATGCTCTACTAAACACATTTTAATGATTTATTTATATGTGTAGACACACACACATACTCTGAAATTAACTGAAGAGATGGTGACTTCTGCTGTTACCCTTGGTTCTCTTGTATTGCTTTCTTTATATCTGTAGGAGGTTTACTACATAGCAATGCAATTACAGAAAACTATATTCACCAATCTTTTTATATATTTAATGTGATCAGAGCTCAAAAATGTTTGAAACTAACTGACTCCTCGAGGGCTTCCTGCTCAAGAAGAGCAGTAGTGAAAATTCCATAAAATAGATGAGATTGTGATTTTATAAAGATCAAAGACAGAAATAAAATGCACTAAAGAAAAAGGCAAGTCATTTGACTACAGTTGAAAGTATTAATCAAAATATTTCCATGCATCTGGGAACATTTGTGGAAACTGTTCTGGAAAAATATTTGCGCTGTAATGTACTCTTGCTAAAAGCAAACCCGAGAGAAATAGATGTTCACATTGTAACTTAGGCAGACATAAGTGAGGCAATGTTTACTGGAACTGTTAAGTGTGGAGAAACACCAAAAATTTCACAATAAGAGCATGGACTAATAAAGAAAATTTACATGATACTTTTGCACTGCAACAGCCTACTTAAGGCTTCATGGCTTTTCATATGACGAGCTAAGAAGGTTATGGGGTTCAAGTATTTTAGATGAGTCTAAGAGCAAACAAAAATATCCTGTTTCTTATGTCACAAATGCCAGTTCTGCCCATAGAGCATGTTACCCACTTAGATTGAGAGACAATATCAGGAACAGCAATATGTCCAGGACTGATGGAAGTATCTGATTTCACCTAAATACTTTAAACACAAAAAGAAGTATTTTCAAATGTTCTTGTCATTAATGAACACATATACTACTAATGTGTATAACACTGTCCTTGCTGAGGCTCTCAAGACAATGCTGCCAATGTTGTGGAAAGTAGAAACATGTAACACCATTCATTTTCAATATTGGACTGGGAAAAAAATCACTGGAAAGCCCTCAAGAATGTGAAAATGTGCCATTTTATGAAGTGTATAGTATGCATCTAGAAAGTGGGAAATGCTAAGAATATCACTGAAGAGAAAAATAAAAAAAAAAAGAAAGATGAGTCCTAGCTTCCCTCTTCCTATGACTGAATAGCAGACATGATCAGTAGGAAATCTGGAGCGCACAAAACACAGGAGCGCATAAAAACACAGAAGAAGGAAAGCCAGTAGGCGCTATGGGTGACTGAGATGGCAAGGCACACCTTACACCCACATTAATTTGAAAGGAAGGTGGAGATGACACACAGATAGGAAGATCAGCAATTTCTAATGGCCAACAGCACAGGAGGGAGACGAGTGACAAGTCATTGCCATTGGGAACTGCTTCAGGATCATGAAACAAGCTCTCCACACTAGGTTTTACTTTGTGGCACCTTGCTGAGAAATTGCCAAGGACCAATGGGGTTTCACATGTGTACTTACTCAGAGCTGTTGACTTTTGAATCACTCTGATTAAATGAAACAGGCCAATAATTTGGAGGATTTTGCTGTTAAGTGAGGATTTCTTGAGAAGTAAGATTAGCTCTACTAGAAGGGACCAAAGATCCTTCATGTCCAGAGACGCTCCTGGTCTGCAGCAACTGAAGAAACTGCTGGTAAGATCTTGTCTAAAGCCCCAGCAGATGAAATTTTGTGACAGAAGCAGACAAACTATCCCTCCAACACCTTTTCACACTTTCCTTTTAAACAGTTTTCTGTCCATGTGGATATGAGCAATCTTACCTCCAAAACAAAATAAAAGTGTCTTGCGTAAAAGTTTCCCAAATGACAGAATTAACACAAACCTCATTCAGTTAGTCATCTAAATGAGATTACTCAAAAATGTTAATAAAAGTCACAAAATTCACTGCCTGGTCTCCAGCAGAGCCAAGACAAGGGAAAGTCAAAATTCTTAGTCAGAATCTTTATAATATGACCTAACACTATTCACTGCTACTTTTCTAGTCATCTATTTTTCTGCTTCATTTGTCATACTCCAAGGTGAGAAATGTGTAAAGAAACCAGTGGGATGGGGGATTTTGGCAGTCATTTCTTAAACACAGTTGCGACTTGGTCTTGCCATTTAATCTTTGTTCACATTAGTCATCCCACTGACTTTGATGATTTACATTTGTGATTAATCCTGACTTCAATTACAGCACTAAATCTTTAAGAAATATACCTCGCTTGGTTTACCAAGATGTTTGGAAATCAGTGTGCTTGACCGCTGCAGGCAGAAAGACACTGGGCACAGATATTTTTATATGAGGCTGTGTTTTGAGATAGGATGCTGAGAGCAAATGTCTCACGATAGGTTTTTACAGCCACCATAACAACTAAGAATAGTAAAATGCATATTAACATACTGAGCAGTTGGCTCTCCTATCACAGTAATTATCAGTGAATCATTTAGTGAAACCGCGACACTTTGGAAAATAATTGGAAATGTGTTCTACTGAATAAAAATTTGAATAGTAAACCTAAAGACAAGAAGAACTATAACGTTTGTCACACAGCTCTGATTATCAGATGGACAAGAAGAAGCCTTTGTTCTGTGCAGGGAATGATTCTACTACTGTTTTATGGTTATTGCACACTAAAGCTGTGCAGGCACTGAACAGGTTAATTATAGCCTTATTGAGAGAATTAAGTATAATTCTTAGTCCTAGACTCTTTCTCTCAAGAACTGTAAAGAGTCTGCAAAACACCTTTAGCAGAGATCGCTGAGAAGCATGCTCTTGGCTATTCAGCAGCTGTTGTTGCATGGTCTTTACCATTTAAAGGTTAGCAGATAGCTTAATTCAAAGTTTTGTTCCTGAAATTCTCTGCTCTGCTTCTTGGTAACATAGGAGAATGAGACATTACATTGCTGTAATTCCTTTTCATCCTTAACATGTGCAGGTCACTGAAGTTTTTCCTTCTACGAATGCAGAAGGGAAGTATCTTTCTTTCCAATGAGTCCAACTGGGCTTAGAGGTGTGAGAAAATGGGACTGCCACAACTCAGGTCCAGAGCAGGGCTTTGTCTGACAGACATTTGGAGAAACATCTACCAAGCACTGCTGGTACAAACATCTTTTGCACCAGTGACTTCCTACCTTTTGAGCTGCAGAGTTGTAAATCTGACATCCAGAAGGGTGGGTAGAAAGTGGCCTAATATGCAAGAAAAGAGACAAAGAGCAAAAGTGAGCTTGCCTTTTGTGGCATAGCCATCAAGACACTCATCATGGGAGAAGGGAATCACTGTTTATTACTTACAGGGCAGCTTATGCATTGAGCTGGATGGACCCTAACCTGAAGAATGTCCTGAGTTAATAAATGTACCTGTGGTAATGAACAGTCAGTCATTACGGATCTTGAACCATGGATTCATACAACAGTATGTGGGTAACCCTGGATTTATGCCTGGCACCCACTGAACCCCCCTCTGCTTCTATCACTCCCCTCTACAACTGGACATGGGAATAAAAGTATAGCAAAGGATTCTTGGGGTTAGATAAGGATCAGGTGAGATCACTCACCATCATGCACAAAACTCAAAACTCACTTTGGGGATAGTAATTGAATTTAATGCTAACAAAGTCAGAGCAGGACAAGTAAAATGTATCTTAAAGACACCTTCCCTCCACTCCTCCTYATTCCCAGCTCTACCTCCTCCGTCCCAGTGAGAGAAAGGACAGAGAGATGGGAAAGAGGAGTTACAGTCAGTACAGTTCCTACTGCTGTTTGGGGAGAAGAGTCTTCCTCCTGCTCTTGTGTGGGATCCCTCCCACAGGAGATAGTCCTCCATCAGCATCTCCTGTATGAGTCCATCCCATGGAAACAGCTCTCCATAAATGCTCCAACATGGGTCACTGTTCCACAGGGTGCAGTCCTTCAGGCACAGCCTGCTCCAGCATGGGTCCCCCATAGGGTTACAAATCCTGCCCTCCAGCATGGGCTGCTTTCTCCATGGGTCTGCCAGGAACCTCCCAAGGGCTCACAGCCTCCTCTCAGGCATTCACCTGCTCCAGCCTGGGGCTCCTCCGTGGGTGTGGGTGGATCTGAGCATCCCCATGGACCTTCGTGGGCTGCAGAGGCACAGCTGCTTCACCCTGGTCTGTACCAGGGGCTGCAGGGCGTTCTCAGCTCCAGCACCTGGGACACCCCTTGCCCTCATTTTCCACTGACCTTAGTGTCTGCAAAGTTGTTCCTTGCCCTCATTTTCCACTGACCTTAGTGTCTGCAAAGTTGTTCCTGGCACCAATTACAATCTGCCCATTAAGGGGTTTTTTTTTTACATCTTATATATGTTATCACAGAGGCCTTACCATCACTCCTGACTGGCTTGGCCCTGACCAGCAGCTGGTCTGTCCTGGAGCTGGCTGGCACTGGCTCTATCTGACATGGGGGAAGCTTCTGGCAGCTTCTCACAGAAACCACCTCTGAAGCCCCAAAACCTGGCCACACAAACCCACACAAATGGTTTGAGTTGGAAGGGGCCTTAAGGATCATGTAGGTCCAACCGTCAAACATTTGTGCAAACATGTCCTGAATCACCCTTACTCCTTCATAAAGCACCACATGGAAAAACCTACTTACTAGCGGGCTAAAAAGTAGTTCTCAAAAAATAAGTATGATAGAGACTTACATAATAATATATACACAGTTTTCTTCATTGTATTTCATGCAAGAAACAAATGTCAAATGCAAAAAATAGTTAAATGTTGTAAGAGAGCAGGGTTGGGGAATATGTGGTCCAGTGAAGCCATTCAGGCTCAGAAGTCTTTAAACAAAGCTATTTCAGGGGTACCTTATGTCTCAATGCCTATGCATGCCTTTAGATAGGAAATGGAAATATAGTTTGTTTATCTATTTCAACAATCATACTGTCATTCTTCATGCATAAACTCCAGTACGTCAAGAATATTCAGTACACATCTCTTATGTTAGAACAGATAGACATGGATAAAATTTATTACAAAATTAAACTGTAACTAGAGAAAAGGAAATCCTGATTTAGTGTTGCATATACCTATGTGGTTGCAAACTTCAAAGCTAAAAGCATCTTCTCTGCAGAAAAAATTAATTCATTTATGACTTCAGACCTGCTGCTAACAAGAGTAATTTGTGAAAGAAAACACAAAAGAAAACATTAAGTTTGACTGTAATCTTGCTTTTACATTGAGCTGTCATCAACACAGGACACAGGTTGGAAATAGTACACTAATTTGAGTAATGGTTCAAAATGTCTGTAGTGTTAGTGGCAAGCTAGGCTTACCTAGTATTTTTAGTGAAATATTTTTATGTTAAGCAATTAGAAAAGTCCTTTGAATTAGCTCTAAAAGCTGAGCTGTGGCACACCAAGAAGGAATAAGGCAACAAACTGAAGGGATGGAGGTTTTTTCCTTGCTATCCCGTTATTGTTGCCTGCGCATGGCACACACCCTTGCAATCCACCCAACCTCCCCTCAGAACTTGGCAGAATCTGTTCCTTACGTCTGCTAGTGATGACACATCCTGGAGGAAAATTTTCTTGAGATCTGTTAAGTTAGCTTCTGAGGTGCCTTTCCTCATGTTCAAACAGAGGAGAAACCAGAAGGGGAGAATGACAGAGTTGGGAAGTGTTGATGTTTGTCCAGGGGCAAAAGCAGTTGTAGCCACATTGGTTTGAGATGAAGTGCGAAATATTAGCTGTGAACTTCTTACTGAGCAGTGAGAGAGCCATGGTCCAGAATTAAGTCAAGGGAACAAGACTTCCACTGCTAGTGGTGATGAGTACAAAAAGATCCATAAACTATATATTCTCTCAAATATCCCCAGAAAACAGTCTGAGGAAAATAAGGTATCAGCAAAGCAAGAGTTCCTGAAAATATTTAACAGCAAGCAAACATGGAAAGAGTAAGAGATTATTCCTTTATCTAGGCCAAGTCTCAAGTGCTGTCCATGCAATTTGTGTAAATAAACATAGAATTTGCCTCCATAGTCTACAAGTTCTATGGACAATGATTCTACTCATGTTTGGCTCCAAACATATTTGAGAAGTTAAATGTTATTTCCTTGATACTAATAGTCTTCTCAAATATGAGCATTTTCTCTTTTAAAATTAGTATATATCTAGAAGGAACAACACAGACCACCTTAATCTGTGGGAGCTTAGAAACACAGTTTCATTACCAACGTAAGTAAATGGTAGTTGTTGCAGCTGTACTCCTGCCCTATGTACCTGAGCTAAATTCTGCTTGGGCTAATTAGCCGTGAAAGAACATCGTCAAGTCTCAGAAGAATAAGCATGGACAATTCCTTCCAGACTGACGTATTATTCTCTAACACAAAGCTGTTTTAGTTTTCTGTCAACAATTCTCATGGAGATGAATTGGTGTTAGTTAAGCCCAGCGCCCAGTAACAGCAATGCAATAAAATGGTCAGGAACACTTGTCATCCAAAACCTCAATTTGCTATTTTGTTTACTGTTCCTCAGCTATTATTCTTAGAATACAATATATTGCCTCATAAACAGAAAGAAAACAGTAACACCTACTAAAAAGGATCATTTAAAGAAGTGTTTAGCAAGACCATTTTCTCAGCCGCAGGGTGTCAGCCTTCAGTCCTATCCCAGGCTATAGGTAACATGCTCACACAGTTTGTGAACTGGTTTGCTACTGAAAACTTGAGATCCAGCAAGCAGCAGATGATAGGGAAATGTGTAGTTTGAGACCTGACAGAAGTGCACTGATACTCACCAGCCTTTGTAGAGGTCCTTCATGCTCTTTTCCATTACAGGACAAGAGCACATCCTTTAAAGGATGAAGAGAACAGTGAGACACTCCAAAGCTGCTAGTAAAGATAGACTACTGCTATGATTACCACTATCAGAGTGCCTTAACAAATATATTTCCTATTCCTATTTTGCATTTCTGAGTTCTTCTTGAGAAAATAAAATACAGAACAAAAAACAAAACACAATATTAAAAAAGCAAACTCTGAAGAACAAAAAAACCAAACAAGCAAAAGAAAACAACCTACCCAAAACCACTACAACAGCAACCAAGAAACCAAATAAAAAACCTTCACAGAACAAAACAAAAAAGCCAGTTAGGACTGGTTGCTTGAATTTTCACTGACCTTCTGGATAGTTCTTGTGGCAATCACAGATCTGTGAACAGGGTGAATCCTCTGTGCTGGAAAGAACTTGGTCTACCATCCAGATGTGCGAAGTCACTCTGCAGTAAACATCAGTAAGCTGGGCTTGTTACAAGCACACCATATGACAAAAAAGGGACTCTGCTACTCCATCTACCCCAGGAAAGGAAAGAAATAAACTGAACTGAGAGAGGAAAAAAGGTCAAAACACTTCTTTACATGCACAGATAGTTTAATTGATGGGGGTCTTCTAGTAATTGAGCCAATTTATTACTTACCTTCTCAATGGGTGTTGGATCCAGAACAGAAACTCCCCCAAAATGGGGTCAGTTGCAGGTCTGATCACTAATTAGAGTAGAAGGAAGTGGATGTTTCACTGTCCTTCATGCACCCTGACTCCTCCTCACCCTTCATTTACTTCTCCCATTACAGAACTCCTAGTCAAACATCTTTCTTGCCCTTCTTGACGCAGGCAGCTCTGGTCTTGCCTGCCTTTAAGGTTGATGACCATTCTAGATTTGTGATGAACAGCCTGCAAGCCCAGGGTCACCCAACACTGAGGTACTTAATTCAATGGCCTGCTCTAGCACTGGAAAATCTGAAGGCCTGGCATTTTTTCTCCCCAGCAGACTGCTGGGCAGACTGCTAAGGAGCTGGGTTGGCAAGCTGGCATGAAACTGGGCAGGCTTTTGACTGAAACCTGCCTGGCAGGCGAGTTTGGAAATGTGCCTGTGTTTTGTCAGAAGATTTGTTAAAACAGACACATTCCCACAGAATGTTCTGATTTTGATTAATCAGCATTTCAGGGTGAGTATAGTGTTCCCCTGGAAGATTTCTGACTATCTTTGCCTACAATAAGCTGCACATTTGCAGCATTCCTAAGTGCAATGATTCTTCAGTGTCTTCCACTCAAAATGCTCATGCTGATGATAGTGTAAGTGCTTCCCTCCAGGAATGCTAAGCTCCACCATGTCTGTCATGAGCAAGGGCAGAGTGCGACACATTCAAGGACTTCAGGCCTGCGCTGTTTGGTATTAGAGCAATATTTTGCAGGCAAACAGAGAGAAAATGTCCTTCCCATAACTAAATTACCTCACAATATTCATACATATGAATTGCATTGCTCAAGTTAGTTTATCTCACACATAACTGCTCCCAGTTTACAATTTAATATTATGAATTACAGGCACTAGAGCTGCTGAATTAGAAAAACAAAGCAAGCATGCAGGTTAAAGAAAAGAAGCTCATACCTGCTCATAGTCTGCTCTTCTTTCTGTGTTCTTGCTTCACATTACCAGTCTTCCCTCCCACCCTCCCCTGCCTCCCTCACCCTCAGTGTGCCTGGTAAAGATTTTAAAAGCTAATGTTATTTGTTTTCATCCCTGTCTTTTTGAGAATAACAACAAGATTCTTGCTCTGACAAACTGAACTTATTCTCAGGCCCTTCATTTCAAAGTGGGATCTGACACACAGGAAACCCAGAAGAGTATAAGCCTGTCACACATGTTTTTGGTTTTGGTTTAACTGATTCATTTACTTTAAGATATTATAGAGCATGTAATGATTCTACTGCCCTTTTGTGCATCTGTGAGTCATGAGATAGACTGGGTCTAAGGGCCAAGTCACAAAGTTCACATACAGATTTTGTTTTACTGAAATCTAAGGAATTTCAGATTTGAGTGTTTGGGTTTGGACCATCTGAGGAACATCCAAGGTTTCAAGGATTCCTATCCAATTAGCTGTGGAACATTTATTTTTCCTTTCCCTTCCATTCCTACCACTTTGGATTTTACTTCAGTGGTTGTGTTTGCCATGATTGGAAAAATCAAGACAAAAGTCATCACTATTACACTATCCTTATGCTGGGATTAGAAGGAAGAAGGAACAGAAATGTCCCACTGAATGGTAATAATATTTCCCACATTTGCAGTCACCTATGGCCTAACTCATTGTCAGTAATATCTGAATTACTCAGAAGTAATATCAATAGCAGTGACAAACTCCCTAGTAGATTTCGTGACCAAGGATTTTCAGGCTCTTATTTTTGAGGTCAAATATCTCTTTCTTGGAAAAGTGAGGAAGCTATTAGTTTGACAATTAAAATATATATCTGAAAGGAAACGTTTATGTTATAAAGGCTTTCTTAAGGTAGAGACTTGCTCCTGTTTCTGAAGACTCCAGGCTTTCTCATCTTCTCTACTGGTATAAATTAATAGATGATATTTTGTCCCTGATCCATAAGCACTTATCTTGCACTTCAAATTCATCAAAGACCAATTTTTTAATGAAGGGATAATTTTTCTCTGGTTGCCTCTCATTTTTGTTTTCTTCAGCTCTTGCTAATCTCTTGTTGCAGAATCCAAATTTACCATACAATGTGAAAGTGTTGCTAGCTCTTTGACCTTGCTATTTCATTTCCTGCATGTTGCTATATAATACTCTCTGCAGTCCTTTCTCTTAAAAATCACACATTTGCATGCATACTTTTAAAATATGGAATGAACATCTTCAGGCGCAAAACCTTCTTCATTTGTTCTTTCACATGTTGGTGGAAAACACATTTTCAAGCAATATAAACCTTGCCCCCACTACATAAGAAGGAAAATGGTGATAAATGGAAGTTTAAGAGAGAAGAAGTGGAACTGTGTAGAATAACATTTTGAAACCCACTTGGATGTTAAAATCAAGAGAATAGTTAGTTCTGATAACTCAAAAGAAATTTAGTTTACTAAAGGGCTAAAGAACATGTTATGCTTGATATTTAGCATGATTAGAAAAATACAAACTTGCTTTTTTGACTAATGGTAGCAGCATAAGGTTGCTAGATATATAAGAAACTACAAGTGTAAAGATTGATGTATCTAGTAAATGCATGGGATCAGTGTGCAGATTGTGACTCTAATAGAAACATACTTTCAAATAAACAATCATAGTATGGACTAATATGACCAGTGGGTTGATGGCCTACATCAAGAACCTAATGGGAAAAGGAGTCAGGAAATCCTGCACATAGATGACACAGCCAAGAAGTAATCTTACAAAAATAAAAATATAAGAAATAAACGTGAAAATAAAATTAAATTAAAATTAAAATAATAAACTAATAAATTAGATGAAGTAGGAAAGTGATTGTAGTAAAACAAGGAAGGAGGCGTACCAGGAGAATCAGTAAACAGAGGTTAGGGCAGTCAGTAAAGATGTCAGAAGCAAACCGGATGCACAGATTAATGGGGCTGGGCTGAATGACATTGACTTATGCCACTATTTTGGGTAAGCTACAGAAGACAGAATCTGACTGTGAGAACCAGTCCAGTCTTGAGAGTGCAGAAGGAGCCTGGCATAAAAATATCAAAGACATGGTACAGGAGAACCATATGCCACCAAACAGTGGCCAAGCATGAACTGCAGGTGTTGTTAAACCTAACCTCAGATAATGGGACACAATAATCTAGTTTTCAGTTAAAGTTTCTTAGTATGGAACTAATATATTCTTTACCTGTTCTCTCTTCACAAATGTGTTTCATGACTTAAATTGACCCAGTTTATTCCAATCATAAATGCTGCCTAAAGATTCTTCTGTAATTTAAAAAGAATTAGGCACAATCATTCTGAAAAAAATAAAACCCCCAAACTTTAGTAATAAACCACATCACTGGATGTAGAAATACCATTTGTTATATTATTATTTTGTTTCAGCTTGAAGATTACCAGAAGCATAATACCACTTTTTCTGCCATTCTGTTCAACCTCCTTCCTTCTTTCTCTATTTACAAATAGAAGTATTTCTTTCTATTTATGAGTAGAAATAAATCTATTTTTGTCAATAAGCCCCAGATATTTCTCACACAACAGTTTTCTACAACAAACCAAACAAACTACCAGCGTTGACACTTCTGCCCTCACTGACTCTACCAACCAAGTGAATATTTAACTGACTGTTCCTATGGAGCCTTTTTTCTGAACCTTATTCTACACAGGATGTAGCAGCAAGTGAGAAAGAAATGTCACGAAGCTTGTCCTCTTTGCAGAACCTCATGGCTCAGAAGTACACATTAGAGAAATCTTCCTTTTTGCAGAAGATCCAAATCTTTTTGACAAGGGTATGAACAGGTACCCCAGTGATTGATTTGTCATCCGTTTCCAGGAACATGCTCTGCTAGTCTTCAGTTCACTATCACCCTTTCTGAGTGCAGAAGAGCACTTCTCATGCTTTTCAGTAGTTTTTCTTTGATTCCTGGCCTCTACAGAGCAACAATCTCACCTTTTCAGTGGAAGAAATGAGGGCAGGCTTCTCTATACAACAGCATATGTAAAGGTTTAACTCCAAGAGCACCTCACACCTAAAGAGTCAAAATGTGGTTTTTTGAGATTTGCACACTTCTTGGCAGATAATGGTGAAATAAAGCCCATGAAAACTAACTTTATGTGAATTGGATGGGGCTTTAACTACACTCTACATGCCGACCTTCAGACACATTTTGTCCGTGTAATACTGCCAGTTTTCATGCTTTTACTGCTAACGGGGATTTAGGCAGTGGCCACTGCACCAGCACAGAATGTTTTTTACTCCCCCAAACTTGGCTAAAAGCAAGCAGCAGTGCTCCACGTTACTGCTTGAAATGGCTACACTCTGCACACAGGATCATGTCTCTCCCAGCTGAAAATTATGTGTGTTCACTGCTGGCTGTGTGCTGAACAGGTAGGTGTTTCACAGCAGAGCAGAGTGAGCTCAAATTTCCCATTGTGAAGCACCAAGACTTTTACTACAGGCTCACTAGAGCAAATGCTTTGTGGGTTGCACAGCCATAAAATAGTTCTTGATTAGTGTTACTTCACTACTAGTACGTTGTTGGTGTTTTTACTGCAGCTGGACTTTGGAACAGAGCCAATTTGGTGTTAGTACTTTCTTTTTAGGAAACAAGTTTTCTTGCTTCTTTCTTTTTCTATCCGATACCCCTTATCCTAAATTCAATGTCTACTTATTTTTTTGATGAATAGCAGGTGATCTGTCTATGGTTATAGTCATAGCTCACCATCAGGGTTTTCAGGGAAAGGGACCATCAAGAAACACAAAGCTTGTCCAGTCATCATATAAATATCTGTATACTGCTCCAAATTTAAGAGAGCTACACGTATCCAACTTCCTATCAGGTTCACATCAAACTTTGCAGTGTCGGGAAATCCAGTCCCTGGTTTGAGGAGTGAAGCAGATTAGGCTCTGACTTGGAGCTAGAAAAACTTCCATAGTATCTAGTGCCAGCAACGTGTGTTCCCTGGCACATTCTTTGTCTGATATATTTCTATATCCTGTCTCTTCATAGAATACATGTGTGGTTTTGAATAACATGGGTTTAAGACCATTTCAAAAATTTTATTTGCTCTCTAGAGCAGTATCAGGTGTGTATTTCCATTTCCAGGCTCTGTTTAAGTATATGATCATCACTCATGCACAGATGCCAACAGTTGCTATTTCCTTTTGCAAGATGCTTAAACAAATCAGGTCATTACCAGCCCTCTGTGTTTGCTGCTGAAGCTGCAGTAACACAAATGAACATTACCGGCAAAAAATTTCAAAGAAAAAGGTTTTTCTTTGTCAAGGACTGACATATGTTTCTTAAAATCATACCAGATTCACTTTCAAAGCATTTTGCTGCTGTTACTGAGCAGCATCGGGGTTGTTACTGCACTAACAAAGCTCAACATTGTGCTGGGCTCAATTTTATGGGGATACCTACACTGGCATGTGCAAGGAGAACTAACCAGAAGACTTTTATTTCCTGAACCCCAAGGTGCATGCAGAGCATGAGTGATGTGCAGGGCTGGGGTCGAATGGCTTCCTGCCCAGTTCCACACTGCAGGTAGGATGTGGCACGTCAGGCACCCAGCAAGATGGGATGTCACAAGCAGCTGCCTCAGCACAAATCTGTATTTTAATAAGGCTCATTCCAGGCAGTATTAGGCACTGCAAGGAGATGCCCAGCTAGGAAAAGCCAGTCTGTGGTCCTCACCACTGAAGTGGAGTTACTGAATCCTGAAGGGTCACTTAGGCCACTCTCTCCAGTTTGCCTCTTCATCACTTTGCTCAGCTTCTTCACTCTTCCAGTTATATTTCCTCCTTGACCTTCAGCAAAGTGTTTGAAGAATAAGGATTATTACACTGGTTTTACATTAAAAACTTTATTTTACATTGCAAAAATTGTGTGTTTGATATAAGTCTAAATAAAAGGTCTAATTAGATTGTTGAAAAAACTGAGAAGCTGGCATGATGGAGAGAAAAATAACGGAAAAGGTGGAGTCAAGAAACAACTGTGAAGTTGTTAAGAGATCTTTACACCTGGTTGCACAGGTGACACACCCTGCCCAAACCAAGCCTCTCTTAGGCCAAGCATGCATACACAAACGTCACTGGTTCTGTTTGGCCTGCAAAGTAATTGGTATCTGTTCAGAGGAGCTCCAAGTGTATGCAGCCTGTTGCAGCTGAGCGTGCTTTCTACAAACCTAACCTGGCTGGTGAGTAGTATCTTAGAGCCGGTTTCAGTGGGAAGACACTGGTGTAAGGATGTGCATGATTCAGGAACCCCCTGCAATGACAAACTGCCATTTTTACACACTGCTGTTTCAACTCTAGTGGGGGAAAACACCATGAGATGACAGAGGTTAGGTTTGAAACTCAAAAAATATTTGTATAAAGTTGTGTTTTGTGATAGCCCAATATCACAACATGCCAGACACAGTGTATTCTCCCGCCTCTGTAACATGGGGTCTGCTAGTAGCTTTGACCTTCACACCACAAGCAGTTTAATATTTCTAGATATCTGTGTCTCAAATGTAGCCATATTGCTGATGGCGATTTTTGTGGGCCAAGTGGTATTAGTATTAGTTCTGAGGCCAGATTTGATGCAAAGAGCTGTTGAAGCTGCTTAAGATAGTGACAGCTAAGCAAGTAACTTCTACTGTTCTCTTTAGACCAAACAAAAGCTTCAAGTAGTCTTACAAGTTCTCTAGTTTTAAGCACATATAAAGTGTAGCCCTCAAAAATTACTTCAAAAGAGAGGTAAATTTAAGGAAATAAATTGGATTTTCTTTTACCATTTTCTGTGTTCATAAAAATAAAATTGCCATAACATGAACAGCAGGGGGAAAATAAGCAGTGAAAGAACATCACCATTAAAGCACTCATCGTGAAGCTGACAAATGTATTTTCATAGTATTATTTGAGTTCCAAAGATAGCTCTGGAAAAGGAGGTCAGCCTGGAATTGGGGCATTAAAAAAATGTTGGCTAAAGACGGGAAAGGTCATGACTGTTTGCACAGTGCTCTACTTTCTCCAGTAAAAAAACCCCACCAACAATAAAAAACAGTTAAGGAGAGATGATGATTCAGTGCTGGAGGAAAAAAAAAGCAGTGTGTGTGATTGGTGAGCACACTCGCCCCATCTATGAAATCATCTACATGCGTGGCTAGATGAACATCTGCTGCATAAAGTCAGCACTGGTTTCAGTATGCCACAAAACAATTTGGCTTTTGCTTATTTTCTGAGGTATGGTACAGGAAGAATATATACTATACCCGAGTAGCTAATAATGTAGCATTTAATAATGACATCAGTGAGCAAGCAATGCTAATAAAATTCAGCATCTTTGTCTCAAATGTGTTGTTAATCCAACATGATTCAGAAATGGATGAACGGGGGTGGGAAAGTAATCAAGCATACTTGTTTATGTTATTTCCTCTATTCTTTATCAAGAAAACTAAATGCCAGCATGTGATCAGCTCTGATTCCAGCACACAGTCGTTTGCAATGAGTGTTTTAATGGACTGCTCGAACTGATGGCAGAAATGAGAAAGATCATGCCACAGATTCAGCATATACGTAACAATATAAATCTGGCCTGTATTTATCAGTGATTAAGTATGACAGGGAGTAGTAGCTTATCCAGGAAATTCCATATGTTATGTGGGCCAGATCCTCAGCTGGTACAAACCAGTTTAGCACCAGTGAAGTACTAGCAGTACAGTAGGGATGATTGTAGTTGCCAAGTTTGATGCTGCACCATGTGTGATATTCTATGCCAATTATTTAACAGGCTTATTAGGTATTTGCATGTAATTTGCATATAACCAACTTCCTTTTTTGAAAGCCTGCATTATAGTACTCTGGGGGTGGAAAGCAGCCATGCTGCACAAAACCCTCAGCTTAACTACTGAGCATGTAAAAATGGGTGGAGGTTTTTATAGCCACTCATGTTCTGTAGTTCCTTACACATGACTGACAAACATATACGGGATCTTCTAGTAACTAAAAATGGTGGCAAGAAACTTGTTTCTAGGAGCTGCCACTGAGAGTCTTGGCCTCTCAAATCCTGCCCCAAAATCATGTGCCTTAGAGCAGCCACAAAACATCAATTACATATGAACACGTTTAATTCTACAGACCCGGCTGAGATCTGTGCTGGTAAACTTCAGTCAAAAGATTATAATCAACCAGGCTTCCAGGTATTTAGTCTTCTAATGCAATGCTAGTAACTTTCCCTAGAGAATTACTAGGGGGTGCTTGGGAAGTTCCCTCTGTGAAAATGATGGCTGAGATTTGGTAGCCACCAGTAGGCAGGCACATATTATTTCAGTTGCTCCACCCCACCCAGTTCCTAAAAAGTCAGCTCTCATCAACTCAGTGTTAGTAGACTTCACATGCAAATTCACTTCTCTAATGCAATATTTACATCAGAAGAGTCTATGTCATGATGTTGACATTTACACTTTTTTCTTTGACGTGGCTTTGGAATGGTAAACTAAGAAGGCGTTGCACAGTCCTTTTGTATTCCTTCTGCAGAGGAAAGAGTGGACAAAGTCATGCCACTGTCTGGTGAAGAATGGCCTTCTGAGTGCAATAATGTTTAGGAGTGCAAAACTTGGACTTCAGGATTTTCTGGGTTCTTCCCTTAGTCCTAGAGTACATTGTAAGGAGCTAAGAGTCAGAGATTCTTTGAGGTTTGGGTTGTCTGCAAGAAACAAAATTCAGGACAATTCTCTTCAATCCATAGATTTCTTCACTTGGAAACATCATGCACATTAAAATGGAGTCTTACAAAAAGCTATGCATCATATGACCTGCTCAAGTATGAAGTCGCATCCTGCACCATGAGCTTGGTTCCTTACTCTGAGAGGCAGCATGACAAAACAGGGCAGAATGAAGCCTAGAATGGTTGAAAAGTAACTTTTCAAGCCCCCCTGTAATCTAACTGTAAAATAGATGAACAGCTGCTGGTTTTCTGTTTTGGAGCAGAATCTACTGATTGGCAAGATCATAAGGTGTCCAGGAACACAAGAAGCTCCTTATAAAGCTGCAGTTTCCTGGCTTATGTTTCATTACACTTTCTCCCTTAAGTTAAAAAAAGGATAGAAAAGTACAGGTCAGCTGAAGTGAGTGGCTCAGCGCCTGTTGTAGATGAGCTAAAGCACACTAGTAAAATGTCATATTGGCCTTCCAACTGCTAGCAGGTTTGATGAGGGACCAGGCTCTGATACACTCCTCAGTAAACAGGGGCATCACACTCTGACCTAGATGGGAACCTTGTCTGAGAGGATACCAGAGTGATGACAACACCCCAGTACAAATTACTACTGGCAGCATGAACTGAATATCTTACATTCTCTAGAAAAATGAAATAAAGTAAGATGAATGCAGCACAGATTTTCTTCAACTCATGCAGAGACTGTCTGCTACTTCAGTAGCTCCCCTTGGTGCTCTCTAGAACATCCCACAAAGCCTAGGTCTCAGGCAATGCTCTTTCTCTTAATACTTTTTCCTTTGCTGCATTAATTTTCATTGTGTTCCTTCTTCTGGCTCTTCATTAATTTGAAAGGCCAATATCAACACGTTTTGGCACTTGCTGTGCAAAACATACCCAAGGTGTGCTCAGTGTGGTATTAACAATTCCAGCTCCAGTGCTGTCATTAGCTCTCTCAGTGCAGACATCAAACAACAATATATTATCTTAATGCAAAGCTGTCAACTGCTTACTACATTATACCTACTGTATAGTATTCCCAGGCCAAGATTATATTAACAGCAGCATTAGGACCGAGAGCATAGACTAAAAATGTGGAGAAAATAACCATTGTAGAATACAGCAATTATCCCCAAAACAGACATTGAAACCCTTTACAATTCAAAGTTCAATTTATACTAATAGAAATTCACAGTAAGGTCATCAAAACTACCTCAACCATGACAAGTAGTGACAGCCTGCAATAAACAAGCATGTTAGTCTTACAATGCCAACAGCTGCAGTAGCATCAAATATTTCTACAATTTAAAAGTAATTCTTTCTTATTAATATGCTGTCTTCGCAGTGAACTCATATATGGACAGGAAATACATGCCTATCTTTGTAGCATGTGGAATGGCCTTCTTCTAGAATAGAGTGGAAAATACAGGAAAAATTTATTTCTGTTGGACACAGAAATAGCCTTTATCAAAACCCATGTGCCTTAATGTTCCAGAGTCTCCAGAAAGAGTTGTAGCTCTAATGTAAATTGGATCATCTGCTTTTATAATGTATATTTTGACTTGCATCCACAGAGTTCATGACAGCAAAATAGCACACATCCTTAGCATGTAACTACACATTCAACTGCCTAAAGTGTAAATCATATACCCTTTAAAAAAAGTTACTGGCATATAACTAATTAATGAAATTATTCAGGGTTATTGCCCACGTACCAGCAATATTTGTTAGAGAAAGTTTACATTCAGGTTTAACCAGTTTGCAGCACCGCTGGCTTACCACATTATTTTCCATGATAATGGTTTTATCTGGTTTACAAAAACCACATTTTAGGGGAAAAAAGCTGTGGTATAAAATAAGGCTGGAAATCAACAGCATTGAGGGCAGTGGCATCATGCAGCAGCACACAGCTACAAGGGAAGAGCCTGCAGGCCATCAGACTCAGGCAGAAAGGGTGAGAGCAGCTATTTACAGAGAAGGAGGCCTAGAGGTCACTTACACTTGGCAGCATGTTTTGAGAAGTTGTGTATGATCACCCTTCTGGGTAATACTGGAAAAGGAAATATCAGCTGAAAGGAACCAGGATCTTCCCCCATAACCTGGCACTTGAGGGGCAACTTTGACTTGAAAAAGGGCCCCATTCCACATTGCGTGTGTTGCTCTGACCTTTCTTGTTTGGAGTCTAGCCTGTCAAATTTTGTCCCTTAACACCCCAGCCCCAGCAATGTGAGTCAAAGTTATGCCACTGGCCCTAGAACTGTATTTCCTTTGTTTGCAGCTGTTTAAGAAAATTCCTCTTAATCACTTAATGTAATTTATACATATAATTGTGGGCCACATGAGTATAAAGAGGTAGGCATGGCACCAGAAACGTTCATGGAACTGCCTTTGCTTACACCAAAGGCTGAATTTGGTCCAGTATTTTTGCACAGAAAGGCAATGTGTAATGTTACTGCAACACATTTGCTCTGGCACAGTCTCACTGCTGCTGGCACAGGCACAACTCTTTGATATTGAGTAGGTAAATGATTTTCCTTGCCAGCTTTCTATCTGTAACTTTGACTACCAGTAATATTTGCTAGCTACCATCAGTATGGCAGCTTTTAAGTTTCATTTCAGTTGTAGCTCAGACATTAAAATAAAGCTAGAGGCGATGCCTGTCCTAACAAGTCACGATATTCTGTGATGATGCACTTCTGCGTCATCTCAAAATGACAGTATGTTCCATGAAAAAGAAAAGGAAGGGGGTGTAAGCTTATGTCTGCATTTATCAGAAGGCATAAAAACATATTTCTGTCTTCATTCCTGTGAACAAAATTAATCCACAACTCTCCATCAAAGAACAGACTGCAACATTGTAAAACAGTCAGTAAAACCTGGATGAGGTTGGGTTTTGGGATGGGAAAGGAAAAAGGTGAACAGCGATATTAATACCAGATTTTAACTCCAAAATTTTAAGATTTTAAGATGTTAACATAGGATAGTTTCTTACCAACAGCTACCCAGAAACCACAGGGGCCAGCTTGTACTTTAATGATACTTTAATTTGTATTTTGACTTTATATCAAAACACCAACAAATGTGATTCAACCTATAAGACTGACTGGACAAATCCTACATAATCTATTGCCCCCTTTTTTCCATGCTGGCACATTAGTCTACTGAGTAAAGAACAGCACTGCAAAAACAATGCCTTTTTGAGTGTGTAATAACAGAAATAACAATTTCAAACAATTAGAAATAATATTCTACTCAAAACATGAGACCTAGATTAGAAAGGTGCTGTGCTCCTACCTATAGATAAGAGTATGCCTCACAAACGGGAAGGGGTTTGTGCAGAAGAAACAGGCAGGATATCTGGCTCCACATGCTTTGCTTGATGTGCAGTTTCACTTGATGTGCATTCATAGCCAGTTGAATGCAATGGGGAGATTACTTCAAATGATCTTCTTCTGGTCCTCTCTCCAGCATTTTTCACTTGCTCCTGCTCATAACCCATTTTGCTCTCAGGAGCTGCAGGGCTGGCCAGTGAGCAGCTCAGACAGATGGCGGATTAGCCCCTGTGCTGGTTCAGTGAGCTGATCCAATGCTCCCTTCAGCAGAAAGATCACTGGATCTGCTGTACTTATGCCAGTGTTTGCACCAGAGCTGTTAGCCATCTCTGGCTGTATCTCAGACCCAGCATATGAAGCACTTCATAATCCTGTGACTTGAATCTGTGGGGCTGACAATCAATCAGCTATTCCCAGCCTCTGCTAAATTAAGTTAAACAATGGCAGCTAATTTTGTAATTTAAAGTGACAGTATTGATGTTACACCCAGTGCATATTTCTTTAAATGCTGCCCATCAGACTGCCCTACTTTCTGAAGGTTGTGAAGGTGCTGTAATGAAAGGGATGCAAATGTTTCATAATACCAGCAGAACTTCATAAAGACACTGTTTCTGAAAATTACCAATCATCAGTCGGGGCCTGTTATTGCTAGCAGCACTTGGGGCTCACAGCCTGAGGAACACCGCTGCTGCCTCTGCTTCTTTGCATGACTTGTTTGTCTCGTATCCTCCACTGACAGGTCAGATTGTAATCTCGGGTGAATTGTAAGCAGCACCATGTATCTGGAAATGTCTGCTGAGATACATGTTTATGTATGCTGTGTGCCCAAGATTAGTACCTGGCCCAGCACCAGGTGTTAGGAAACCAGACCCTACCCAAGAGTTAAGAAACCTTGCTTACATTTGTTGTGTACTATTTAAAACATAAGAACAAAGAGGAAAACACTCTGCACTGATCCTTGCTGATGTGGAAAGTCAGACTAAGACACCTATTTAAGTTTCACAACATTGAGGAATATCTATTACTTCAGGATGACAGTCGTGCTGAGCTTGTTGTGCAATAGGGATTTAACTTCTGCAAACTTACCCTCTTAGGTACCAAATGAACTTAAGCCTCCCCGTGTTTGCTACACAAAGTTCATTTTAGCGCTGAAATAGTTCATGGCACTCTTTGTCCCATACTTGCTTCACACCCTTCAGCAACCAGCATGTCATGCAGACCTGGAGGCTGATCTCTGCTGACACATAGGGAATGGTATTGTAGTCAAGAGCAAGGTCTTTTTCTGCAGGATTTTTCCACTTTTTTTTTTTTTAATTTTTTTAACTTTTCTAAAGGGAACAGAATAAAGCCAGTAAAGACTTTGAATTTCCAGGACTAATCTTTAAATGAGGCAAAACTTTAAAGGGTCCCATCTCTCATGTCAGAGGTTCAGCGGAGCTCTGGAACTGAAATCTGGTGGTCCCTGGTATCTCAGAGGCAGTCAGTGAGGTCTAGGGGGCTGGCCTAGGTTGAGGTAGCTCTCACTGCAGCCTGGAGGAGCCACTCTCTCCAAATCACAGTGAGCAGATGCAAACCCACAGCCCCAGATTGCTCACCTCCCTGAGACATGTTAAAAAGGCAGAGGAGATGAACCTCAGCCTGCCAGAGGGGTTTTGCTGGTAATTAAACAGCAGATAGGGCTCCACTCAGGTCAGCAGAGAGTGCAAGACAGATGCCCAGTTTTGACAGGTGTCCAGGCAAAACAACATTAAGCTCTTGTAAAACTAGGTGCTGAAGTTGGGCTCTTACCGCAACAATTAGTTGCTTACATAAGTGACCTGATTTTTCAAATGTGCTGAATATCCAACAGTTCCCATGGACTCCAATTAGGGCTGCTGGCTGCTCAGCAGTTTCGGAAATCAGACCATTTCTTTGGATGCCTTAATATGGGCTTCAGGATGCTGGCTCTAGCCACGCCAACTTACAAATTCTGGTCATGCTATTTCTGCAACACAGGCAACCCCAATTAAGCTGAGCAGAGCTAGAAGTCATTCTAGAAAAGGAACATGACAGCACTTGGAAAATCTTTCTGGTCTGCTGACATGAAGAAATGAAGTTGAAAATCCTGTGTTATTTATTGATAATCATCTGTAAGATAAAATAAGGATGCATGTGTCCTTCATACTTCAATATTTGCCATTTTGCTTGCACTTTGAGAGAAGTTGCAGAACACCAGGAAGTGATTTTGAAAAACTGTTAATTTAGTTGACATTCCACTTGCCCATCCCAAAACACAATGTACTTTACCACAGGGAAAGTCTTGGACTTCTTTTCATAACAAAGAAAAGAAAACAGCAATAAATAAAAGAACTAGGAGGCAATGGTCAGTGTTGAAACTTGTTCTCAGGTTGTTCTGCAAGACTTCCTTCTGTCTACCCCCTCCTTCTAACCCTCCACATGGAGAAATGCTTGGGGTGACATGTAGCAACGAGCTTTGAGACATTCTGATAATAATGAAAATTTTGAATTCCCCTTCAAATTCCATCTAATCGAATGGAAGCTCTTGTTAGCCATTGATAACAATTAACAGTTGTCCAACAGATAGATGTGATAGTCCAATAGTCAGCAGTGAAAGTGTACAGCACAACACGAGTTTGCTCAGGCTCCTTGTAACACTGGTATGAATGAGACAAACTCTGTTAGAGATATTCGTAACTCTGTACCTTAAGCAAGCTCTTTCTAAATGCCTCCTGACATTCCAGTCACTCTGCAATCTCTTTCACCACCGTCTGTTTAATGTGCCCCCATGCTAATCTGGAAATGTGAAAACAACATTGAGAGCCAGCACAGGTCTGAGCAGTGATGAAAAGGTGTTTTTGTTAGGTACTCAGCTTAAGCTTCTGTATTTGTCTCCCCAAAATAGGCATGCTTGGCAAATTTGATGTTAAATGAATTACTAATACAGGCTTTCAGCAAATTTTCTGTAAGTTTTTACACTGATTTATTCTCCTGGCAAGCATTTTTGAAGTTGTGAAAACATATTTAGATATTATCACTAACTTATGTAACACTTACAGAAAGCACGGCAAGTAGTATGGAAAGAGAGCTAATTTTCATTTGTATAGCTGATAGAATCATGTAATTATATGTTTGCCTGTGGCCTGTTTGCATGCTGACTCCTGTCCCCATAATGTTAATGTAATTATGTAAAGTCTTCACCATGAGTCACATAGGAAACTTCAAAGACAATGAAGTTCATTCATTTGTACACTATGTATTTCCCAAATTTAAACAGGAAAGTTATCATCACAGCATTCCCCAAGGGGTCAGCCCAAGTGATAACAGTTCTCTTCCCTTTCCCTTGCAAGTATTGCTCAGAGTATTAAGTAACTTTCTCATGGACATTCCAGAAAGGGTAATGTGTAATCTATGACTTCACATAAGACAAATAAATCCCTGCTCATCTCCTATAATGGATCTCCACTAAATAAAGACAATTCATTCTTAAACATATTTACTTTGATGTAACAGGGGCATTTCATAGCCTGTGATAGCATTTTTGTAAAAGTGTCCATTTACTCAGGAGAGCTTTTGCTGCAGTATTGGAGGTAATGGCGCTTGTAACACCATTTCTCTTTCTCTTCTGTTTTCACTCCACCCTAAATGCCTGAACATTGATTGCTCATCTTCTGGAAAGTTCTTCTAAATAAATAAAAGAAGGAATATTAGTCTGGGGTTGGCTGGCATTAGGCTGGGTCCTGGCATCCATTTTTAAGATACAATGGTTGAAGGGACCGGGACATACCATAGAAAAACTAACTGTATGGGCTGTCCAGGAGCTCCATTGCTAGAGTTTCAAAACAATCTCTGCCTGAACACTTTGGAAAAAAAAAGGAAAGAGTTTTGTTATACTGCTGAGTGAATCTTACTATTCAGAACAAGAGAATTCATGTATTTTTATCTTTCTGTCGCATCAGAGCACTACAGAGTTGTATTTAGAATTTGATTTGTCATTCCTCATTACTGACAGGAAGGGAAGTTTTCATTTGTTAGTCGTAAGAAGAATAGAGAATGCTGGACTTCACAAGATATCAAAAAATTTGGTTGCAAATCCAGAGGGTTCTATCAATGCTACACAAATAAATAAGTCGTCAGTGATATGATTTTCTCAGATGGGTGTCAAACTTTAGAGACTGAGCCACTGATTCTTGAATTTAAAAGGCATCTCCACTTCGTGGACTATCCTTGCCTCTTTCTCATCTGCATGCCTCAACCCTGAATTCCACTGCAGTTTTGTAGGTTCAAAGCAAGCCACAGCTGGTGAGGATTTTCAGCAAGCAGGTAATAGACAGTCATTCTAGCTAGGCAAGGACTATGTTTGTGTATAAGAAAGATCTTAACTTGATTGGGGACCTGGAAAACATATCAATTAAAAATTATTGTTCTCCAACTCCTGCATAGATCAATGTACTTAACTTCAATAAGTATACTAATGAAATTTAATTCCAGTTACTATTCAGAAATAACAAGGTCAACCAAAATCATCCCAATAAAATATTTCAGTCAAACATTTGCTATGTATTTTCTCTATGGATTATATATCTGATATATTAAAGCCCACCTTAATACTGTTCTTCTAAAAGACAACAATGTTAAGCATTTGGGATTTAGGAAATCCTAGCAATTAGGGCTCCCTATGCAACCTTAATTCAACCTCTGTGGCACATATGTATTGTCATCGTGTATGGTGAGACAGTTACATAGTGGTTTCTTCTTACAAGACCTCTGCCTCTTTCAATTACTTAGGAAGGACAGTGCCCTGTTTGTTTTTAATATTTAATTCTTTCCTCATACTGTTGCCTAATGCGTTATTTATTTATTTAACACTATTCAAGCCTACTCTGAAAAAAAACACATAAAATTTCCTCAAGGGCTTTTCTGCGGTGCTTACCATAACAGTGCTACACACAATGATACATAAATCTTAATGAATCATTTCACAGGTTAAGAAGTGAGGCAGAGACA
The DNA here is from genome assembly GCA_014549065.1 of Cardinalis cardinalis. Classification (NCBI taxonomy): domain Eukaryota; kingdom Metazoa; phylum Chordata; class Aves; order Passeriformes; family Cardinalidae; genus Cardinalis; species Cardinalis cardinalis. The sequence goes on along the minus strand of JACDOX010000122.1, from coordinate 656,616 downwards.
TTAAAACCTGGTAAGCAATTTCAAATGTCTGCAAACTTTCCAATGATTATTTAGCATTGTATTTTCAAAGCTCATCTTCCACTAAATACAACTGCAGCTGTGAGCATTCAGCATTTCTGCAGCACAGTCTTACAGCCTTCAAGTCAGAAGATCAAGAAATATGAAGGGAAAAAATAATGGCCCGGCCTGGGAAGTCACTTAGAAGTTGCCTAGGTAGGCCTTCCTTCTGGAACAATCCAAGTTTACAAAACTAGTCTGAACGAACCATAAATTGAATTTCTAGTTGTAAAGCTTCCAGTCTGGACTTCAGAAAAGTTATGTCAAAACTGGAATATGTCCATGAGCATCTTTGTTTTGATAGACTGGAGTTTTGTGACAAAACTTTTGTGTAGAAAAATTCCCAAACAGCTCCCTTTGCAGTAAGGACACACCAAGAAACCAAATTAAGGTTGTTCCAGCATTCATTTTCTGGTATTTCTTAGCTTTTTAAGTGCTTTAGAGTGTATCCAGAATAATAATATAAATCATTTACCAGTGTGTGTGGGCACTCTGGATCCATATCAGTGAATGCAGACATGTTCATATTGGCAACTGATCATAGACACAGATGTGCTGGGATATTGGACTGCTTTAAGTGTCAGCATTCTTACTTTCATTTGGGTACTGCAATTAAGCAAGAGAGAAACAGTATATAAACCAAAGACAATCTGCTGCTTCTGACATTTTTTATAAGCAGTGGCAGACATGTCACTTAGGAATATGATTTAGTGGTGGAGTTGGCTGTGCTGGGTTAATAATTGCACTCAATGATCTGAAAGGTCTTTCCCAACTTAAATAATTTTACGTTTCCATGAAGGTGACTCAAGCATTAGCTTACACTGTGAAATCAGGTTATTAGCAATTTTCACAGCTATGAACAACTATGCACAGAAAATAAATAGATTTTCAAAATATTGCTGAATTCATTGATGTTGTATTATTTACTTCTCTAGACAGGTTTCTAATTCATTCAGGAAAGATATTAAAGGAAGGGTTAGGAGATGGGGAGGACTTTGCAATGGGAATAGGCTATACTTTTATGCTAGATGTTGTAGAGAAAGAATTTTAATAAAACCACCAATTGTGTTACATCAGTGCATCCTCTTAAATCCCGTTGAGATTTTCCTAAAGAAAGCTAAGCCATTTGCTTCAAACGTCTTATCTATTTCTGTCACTACAAAAATCCCCTAAATATTTCAGTCACTGCAAGGCCACTGAAATGGTAAATTACCTCGTATACTAAAGGGAAAAGTGGAAAAGTGTTGAATAGCACTAGGTTTGGATCCTGCTGAAAATGAGGCTGCTGGGATTGAAGACAACTGCAGGAAAATCAGAATTATAAGCAGTATCATCCCTGTCCAACTATTACACTAGAGCCTATTGGTAACATTCCTTTATACTTCTCCTTGCTTTTATTTTGTCTGATGAGATATTGCTATTTTTCTAAGCGCATGTTGAAAGAGAACGGACAAAAGATGGCCCCACCTATTATTCTTTTCAGTGGAACTGTTAGCAGACAGGTCATCAGAGGCTATTGCAGCTTTGGAAAAGCTGATGATAATACAATGAAAGCATTTCTGAAGCTTAAGGCTGCCTCTGCTGTACTTTTCCTTCTTTATTTTACAGTGTCAAATGCTTTTCTTAGTGCCCTTTAACTAATTTTAGAAGCAGGGACTTTTATTAGATGGATAGTTTTAACCTGGGAATAAAGCTAGCAGCACCAGGGCACAAACCCAAGTGACTCAAAGGTTCAAATTCACTTACAAACTTATTCATAAACTTCTACAATGAAGGACAAATCCAAAGAACAATTAGCTTCTGCCACTACATGAATTATCTTTCTAACAAAACCACCAGAGCGTTAACTGTAATCCCAGGAACTGACAATTCATAATGATGACATCAGCCTACGAAGGGAAAGCAGAAAGAAATGCATGGAAAGTATTATTATCTTCCCTCATTCTCTAGGATTATTATTTGTGGTTTGTGGTACCATCTCACTTGGGACACAGCCTTTCAATTGTAAGCTTTGACACTGGATTTTTTTTAAGATGTCCTTATCAGGAAAAGACATAAGGATTCTATTTTCAGCAAAGATCCTGAGTTTTGAGGCTTTTGCACACCCTTTAGAAATGATTCTGAAGTTTAAAGGCAAGTCAGGAAGTAAATGACATCTGTGCTAATGGGGAGCAAACTCCAGAACACATGCCTGTGATTCTCATGTACTATTAAAGCACCTATAGTTGGATATTATTAAATAGAGCAGGGACAACTGAGCCACAGAATTTTGATTGATCATTCAAAATTTGACCTTATTTACACTGGTAAACAACTTGCTGGCAACTCTAGTGTAAAATGAGCTCTGGTCTCAAATCATGGAGGAGACCTTCAGGAAGAGGCTGGTCATGCAATTTGTTGTATGTCAACAGATACACTTCATCAGTACAGCCCCATCCCAAGGCCTTGGAGGAGGTCCCAATGTTTTGGACTCTGCCTCAATACCATACTATTTCTGACATGGACATCTTTTGCCCCTGACCACCTTTCAAGACAACAGCAAGTCACAGTGGCACATTAGACACATGGCATCGATGTGAAGATGGATCTCCACAGCAACGCACTGTTTTGCCTTAAAGAATTCCTGCTCTCCTTCTCATTTCGCTAGCCTGCTCCTTGCCCCACTAGTGCTGGCCTCTGCATTGGCTTGCTCCCCTGTAACTTAGGATATTTGGCATCTTCATGTTAGATGTGAGAGGGGTCTCCTCCTGTCTTAAACAGCCCCTTCACCTGAGTTTTTGTACTGCCCCTCCAGGAGGCAAATGCATGACTTAGAGCTCTTCTGCTTGGTCATGTAACAAAACTGCTCACTGTTTGCCAGGGACTGGCCTTAAGATCTTGGAGTGTTGCCATCCTGCTGTCAATTCCACCCCCCTGTCCCCACCACCACCCCTGTTTCTATTTTCACTAATGTCTAGTAGTTTGAAGCATTAAGTCTGCCTGGGTATGTATCAGATGTCAAGTGGGATGACAATGTAGCAATGCTGTCACAAAAGAAAATTAACAGCATATTTCTGTTTTGGCAGAAACCAGTTGCTCATGTGGGACTGGAATCTCATTGAGTTGTGTCTTGTGCCACTTGTTCCTTAAGAGCAAGCAGCACAGACAAGGTGTTCCTGGTGGAACACTCATGCCTGCTTAGCATCTAGATTTTAAATTACAGCTATGGGTGCATTAGTAGAAATACATGTTTTCCTGCAAACTAACTATGGTGTTTGGATTCAGAAAATTCCCTGCTGGGCTTTTTAAAATAGGCTGTCATACTTACATGCCTCCAAGAAGAAACTTCAAAAAATCAAAAATAGTTCTTTCTCATATGTTGATGACACAATGATACCAGCTTTCTTTTCCTGTTCTGAATTGAAACTCATGCTTACAGGGAAGTGTAAGGGAATCTTCAACTCTCTTTTTTTTAAAACTTTCTTAAAGACTGAGACCAAAATGTATGTATATGGGTTGGGCACATTTTTCCCTTGAAAGAGGTCATAGAGGTGAAATCCCAGTTTCCTCTGACTTCACTGCAGAAAGAGGCCACAGCATATTTCTGCTGAATGTTTATACTTTTCTTGAGAAATTTCTTTCTTTTTCTTCTTTAAACAATTTATGACATTTTCTCGAAATCAAGGGCAACAGCAGCATGTTCAGGCCAACTTAAAAAGCCAGCAGATTCACACAGATGTTGGGACAAAAGCTTTCCAGTTCATTATTTTGAGACAAAATTGAAGAGAGAGGTCTAATGCCACGCTTGGTTTTGTTTGGTTTGTAATTATTTCAAACACAGTGGCAGCCTCTCCTGAAGTGGAACCTGACTAGAAAATGAGGATGAGGAAAAATTGTAATTTCCATATGATCTCTGTGCACCTGCATGCATGCATGGACGTGCAAGCTGTGTTTACAGATGTGTGACTCCAACTGCAGTGCCCCAGACAGAGCACTCAAGGACTGTCCCTGATCTGTGCAGGTCAACAGAAGTGAAGAAGAAGGTTTGGTGCTGCGGTAAGCACACAGTCTGCCAGCTGATGAGGGTTGCCTAGTGAGCTCCATTCTCCTTCTGGCACAGCTGGAATCTTCAGCCTTCCTACCGTGGGGCTCCTTCTAAATGCTGCAGTCCAGCCACAAACTTGGTAAGCAATGCTAGAACTATTATAAAAGGCAAAAATGTTGTTGTAGTTATTGCTCAAAGCCAATTCAATCCACTATTGAACACTACTGTTCGAAAGAAAAAGCTCACCGTACCTGTATGTAAGGAGATAACTGAAGTCAGCCATAAAAGAAAGATTAGCTGACCTGTGAAGAATTTACTGAATTCTCCCAGCTACAGTATACTGTTTTTTTCCATTTAATACCTTAATTGCATCCACAATTCTTTGGATGCAAAAGGTTAATGCAAGAATGCTATATCCCCTGGTGTGCAGGCTGTTAGTTCCATCTCTTCATCTAACCTTCCAAGTACAAATCAGTTCTTGTATATGGAAGAAATGAAGAAAGATCTGATTAATGCTTGAAGCTGTTCTCTAGTTTCTGTTCTCTTGGCAGAGGCTGGAGCAGCAATGATCAGATCAGTGCCAGTCTTTCTGCATCACACTTTGCACAATCAAAATCCCCAAAGATTTGGTGTAATCCACAGAAATCCTGGAAGACTGTATTTAAATCACTGATTTCTGATGTTGCCTCTCACCTTTAAAACTTCAGTATTTGGGTTTATTTTCCATAAGAGCACTATGAGTTAATACAACTGTTCTCTCAGTATACAATGTGCAAACATTGGAACCAAAACTCATCCTGAATAGTTTTCATTCTAGTGCCACCTTCTAGTGAAAGATTTCAACCACTTTGCTAAGCACTAATGAAATAGCCAAGACTCACAGCACTCCTTGGAGCTTAATAGGATTCACTCTTACCTTCTCTGATCCTTTCTTTCCTCATGAAGCAGATGAGACGCCGTAGTTACAAGCAATTTGGCCAGCTTTTGCAGCCCAGAACAGTGGAATGTTGTCTATGAAGAAACATCACCCAAAATGGCAATAGAGACCTATGCTCCAGATACCATAGCTCACACTGACTTGTCCATGAATTAGTTTTAATTTATTCTTGATAGTTTCCACTTGCACGCAGGTTGTAAACTAGACTTATAAAACTAGATATGACTCTATTTCAGTTTATCCATGCTTGCTTTCTCTCTACTTCTAAATAAAGCTTGTGATGTTATTTTTAGACACCAAGCAATGTGTTTCAAGTATTCCATCACAGTCATGATTTAAAATGGCTGTTTACTATTTGATGTGACTAATTAATATAAAAAAAAAGAGAGCAAAACTGATCAGCAACATCAAAAAGTATTGAAAGCAAGCCTCTCATTGTATTCACAAGGAGACATTTCTTAGGACATTTCTTAGGACTTTAGGAAAAGTAATAAAGCAGATTTGACAGATTAGAAATAAACAATTTCAGTTAAGAACTTTAAAATGAAACTTAAGTAAAAGTCCAGAACAAGAAAAAAATGGGCTAACATTGAGGCCATCCGACTAAACTTACACCTTGTACAAAGATTACATGTTTTCCCACTAGTAGAAATACCTGTCTGGATCACTCCTGATGGGAGAATCCCATCCAAGTTAGAAGTAGCAGTTTAGACAGGAGACAGGAAAAATTCTGCATCAGGAAATTAGCCAGTTAATTAAGTATTTGTCAACAGGAAAAAACCTACAGGCACAGATGGATTCCCAACTGAGATTTTTAAGCTTTTGGAAGTAATATCATCTTCTAAGCTGTTTAGAATCTTTAAAGATGTTTTTGAAGTCAAGAGCAGTTAAAACTGAATGAATCTGATGGAAATACTGTCACCTTTAATGAAGATAAACCAGTGAGCCGGTTGCCATTTGCCAAGATATTTCAATACAAAAAATACCTACAGATAATTTGGCAAAAAGATTGGAAAACTGCATAAAGCACTTGATTGACAGAGATCAGCTTAGTTTAAGTTCTGGCAGGTGCATAACATCTGGCGGCTTACGGATTGAGTTGTTAAAGGAACGAAAGTGACATAATTAAAGGCTGTAAAAGTTTTTGTCACAGTCTATGAGGATAATTGTTATAAGCATGACAGATAATGGAGAAAGAGGAGATCTGAACAGCTGGACAGCAGTAAGATGAGGCTAAGCATTTTGCATGAAGGAAGAATTGTATACTTTGGACAGAACATGTAAGCAACATAGACCTCTCCCTCGCACCTCTGATTTTTAATCTATTAGAAAAGAACAAGTGTAGCAGATACAGAGAAGCAATAAATAAGGAAACAATAATTAGCAATAATTAGCTAAACCAGATTAATGGATTACTGCACCAATGCAGGCGTAACAGGTATTTTATATTAACGTTTTGAAAAATCTACAGACAAATATCTACTGATAGCTGGTTAACACTGAAGAATAAGCAAGCTGCCTTTTTTAGAGTATTGGCAGAGGACCCAAGTGTGTCCATAACCATAACACCTGACATGGCTGAACTGCTTCAAATTGTTTTAGGCTGATGATATCCAAGATACAAAACTGCGCTAGTGACTAACTTATTGACTATCTGGCAAGTACATCTTGGCTGCATGAAGCCAGTGTTGTCTCCATGATCATATCTTTCTCATATTCCCAAGCATTTTTAAGCAGCAAAAATAAATGCACAATTGGGCAAAGAAAATGATGAACACTTGCTAAGATACTAAGGAGTTCTTGATTACCTTGCTTTAAGAAGAGAATCTGCCCTATGGCATTTTCAAGATGTCCCCAGAATCTGTTCGAGGGAGAGAGGTGGCCTGAGATACCAATTGAACTCATACCAGACTAAATACAAATAATGTAGCTCTGCTATTCTGGTAGGGAAAGTCCTTAAAAATTTCATACAGGATAAACAGTATTAACTGGCATTTTTAGGGGAACCAAATGAACCGAAGTGTCTAGATACCATTAAAATTTCTGCCTAACTCTGTTAGGCTCTAAAAATTCCATCATTTTGTACAGAGATATAAAAGTTACTCTGTTTTCCCAATTTCATTTAAAATCATGTTGTATTTCAATTGAAATTCTCCTCAAAGTTAAGAACTTTGCTTAAAGTCATGCATTAAGAATTGAATTTTCACCAAGATTAAAAGTTAAAACACAAATATATTAGTTACCCTTTAGTCCTTTCCTAAAGAAAAGTGCTAGCACTGATATAATGAAGATATCCAGAATTTTTTACTAGAGAAATGGGAAGAAAAACCTTAGAGTAAAATATTTTACCTTATTTTTTTAATGTTATGGTTGGAGGGATTGTTTTTGTGTTGTTCTTCACATTAAAAAAACAAAACAAAAAACCACAAACAAACAAAAAACACACACAAAAAACTCAACCAAACAATATTTTGAAGACCAAGAACAATGAGAAAAATACAGAATCCAAATTGTAATAAAAATTCTTCCTTTTTACTTTAGCCCAAGGGTCCAGCAACCTTTTGAACAACTCCCAGTTTCCAAACAACTATACGCCTTCTTTTTTTTCATAAGTGGGAAAAAGCAGGACTCCAAAGCACAAGTGAATTAACTAAGGCAAGGTTGGATTTTGAGATATCACAAAAGCATTAATGTGAAATTAATTTTAAAATGCTGTTATTTCAAACCTCAGAGAAAGGGTAGAGTTTGCAGACCACATGCAGAGGCAAAAAGGTGATAATTAATTCTGTGAAAGGACCACGGACATAATTTCAAAACACAGCAGTGAACCTAATAAGTCTGATACAGGAGATGAAAGTTAATTATAGGAGTAAGTAGGGAAAAGACTTCTGATAAGAAAATTCCCATTGTGTTTTGGACCCCTAAAGTGAAGGAGGTTGTCTTTCTCTAGAAGATTTTTTCCTAGCAGTGTAAGAAAATAATTAGAAGTTATTAATTCAGAAGCACCAAAAAAATTTCTTCTTTCAAGATAATTCACAAAGATGTGTATCACTGGCTATAAGAGAGAGTGTGGGCTGAAAGGCAGGTAAATTTTATGCAGATTCTACCAAGCCATATGGACTTTAATTGGATGATAAAATGATGCAATATTTGATAAAAGGTAAAATTATCACTTCCTGAATTTAATGCTATAATAAGACTCATGAGTATATTCCATAAAAAGAAATGCCTTTAGCAACAAAATGTGAGTAATAAGCCAAATTTTATTAATTCTGGACATTTAGCATGCATGTTGAAAACCTGGATACATAGATGGCAATTCAAAGCTCTCTTCTAGAGAAGGAAAAATATCAGAGCAATGCAGACCTCCTCCGGTATTTTGATGAGATGGTAGCAAGAGGGGTTTTGTTGTGGGCATATGGAATCATTTTGCGTTAACAGAAGAAATATGTGCAGTACACCAAGAACTGATTTACCCTGCAGTGCACATAAACACATGGGATATCATGATGACATCCACACTATGCAAAACTTAAGCAAGTATTGAGACACAGATTGAGCTAACTCAGAGGAGAGCAAAGATAGTAAACCAGGGCTATGTTGAAATAGCCTAAACTCAATTAAAAATGGGCTGCCGAGAAGATACCGAACACAGAAGCAAAATCTTAGAATTTGGTGCATGCTACAAATAAAAAAAAATTATTAATGTCACAAGCAGTACTATTTTGTTATTTGGCTTCTATTTTTCTATCTTATTATTTCATTAATGAAAATTGAATTGGGCAGGGAAAAGAATAAAAGAAGTTAAATATGGAACAGACTCCTGTTTTAAAAATATCTATTGGTCTTGCAAGATAGTTACTGTTTTTTTCCTCTGTGGTTCACACCTTTGTCTTCCAAATAAGATTATTGGTGTTTCACTTAGAGCCAATTTGGAGCACGCTCAAAGAACTCCAGTGCATTCACGAGGCATATCTACATCTTGTACTTTCTCCACTGAAATATTTTGAAGCGCTCATACCCTTGGCCTTATTCAATGTTTTCATCCTCCTAAGCTCACTAAATATTTTTGAATTTTGTAGAAGGCAGCACAAAAAGCAGAAGCAGAATTTTTCTGACAAAGTCACTCAGTCATCTGTACAGCCTAGTATTTTCCCAGGAAGTGCAAGCTTGAGAGTGATATGTAAGATACTTTTTGCAGATTTTTTTTTTTTTTTGCTCTTTGCACACTCCATTAGGAAGAGTGTATTGGAAGGATAGGAGCATACAGGCAGCAAGCACTTTGGCCATGTAGGTTTGCTCTCAGTACACCAGGAAGGCTCACAACCAGTAATCAACTTTACAAACCATGATACAAACTGCACCAATTCCTCTTTTCAACTTTTTGTATAAGCATTGTAGCTGTTGCAGTACAAGAAGAGGCTCTGGAATTATTACTAAGCATCACCATTATCCTAATCAACCTTCCCCTTAAATTTTCCCTTTACTGGGCTTGTCCTGCTCAGCTTGTAGTAATAAATATCCCTTATCATGCTCTTCAGCGCTGCCTTGCACCTCCCTGACCCTTAGTCCCAATTGTCTGTACACATCTACAGGCCCTGGCTACTGTTGGTACTTCTGGTTCAGTTTCATTGGGTGATTTGCAGTGGTTACAGTGACTCCAGATTGTGGCTGACTCCACAGACTGAGACTACTTGGCCCATTTTATTTTGTCTGCCTTGCTACTAGTGCGTCTAAGCTTCAGCTAATGAAGACACGCTTGACAATGGTCTTGCCTTATCAACAAGTCTAGCACACAAAGTCATTTTTCTTCCGCTGATAAACGCTGCTTACAGATTAGCAATTTATTCAAAGAAGCCAGTCCATTCATTTTTTTTCTCTTCTCTTCTTTCCTCTGCCTCTCCTTTTTGTAGTGGATTCCATTTTGCTGGGTACTTCCTTCTGGTTTTCAGATGTCCAGCGGAAACATGTGAAACAATGTTTTTGTATTTCAAGGTTAAATTTTTCCTCCTGTTTCTTGAAGCACTGCCTGATAAGTAAGTCTCTAAATAGCAGAAATGAAGCTGTTTGTTCTAGAGGGAAGTGAAGGCCAAGCTGATCTGTCCTGTAGGGTTCTTCTTGTCTCTTCCCAAGCAGCTGAAATTGGTCTTCATAACAAGCACAGGCAGCAAGACTATTTTTTTCGTGACCAGAAATACCCCAAGAAAATATCTGAATTGTGGAGGGATTTTTCTTAGTGGGTGATTTGTGTTCTGCAGTTTCTTTCCATGATGATAAATGCCAGAAAAACCTTGGGTCACTTGCTGGAGGCCAAGACAACTTTCCTCCTCCTTTTCAACACATGAAGGACAGTAGCAGTCTGCAAGACTGTGTGATTGCTGTTTCCATCCTCAATTCCTGAACTTGAATAGGAGCTAAGCAGGAAGGAGATACATGCTCACATGAACAGTGAAATTCCCATAGCCTGCAGTCCACGTTTCACTCCTTTACCAAAAAGAGAGCCTCACACATGAAAGATGAAGGTGTATCCAGAAAAACAAACAAGGGCTCTAAATAAAAAATTTGTTGCACAGAATGCTTATATTCTTTAACTTTTTCTATTTCTTTGCAGTCTCCTACACATGACGTGTGCTTTGTATACAAGCTTGAGACATTGTAAAATGCCTTCACTATCCAGGCTGTAAAGGAATTCAGTAGGGTAATAGACAGTAGCTAACCCTGAAGAGAAATTCTTTTAAGCCTCTGTGCTATTCACCACCTTTCATATTTGCTTGTAATACCCCAGAATCTGTCACAAGTTGTCATAGCTACCAATGGGGTAGATTTTCARAGCTAAGTGCGTGCCAACATCAATCTAAGAGAAAGACATAGTACATTTTAAATCTGCAGTTCTTTTCACCAGAAGTTAATGATGCAGCCAATTTGAGTATCTCAAGGCACACAGACATTAAAAATGTAATGATTTAAAGAAAATAAGTTATGACAAGGCAATTTTAAAAATGTACTTATAATCACCGATCCAACCCAAAGTAAACAAAACCAATCATTTCACAAAACTGAAGCATGTGCCGCAAGTATGTTCTGCTGGCTGGTGTTTTCAAAAGAGTTCTATTGTTCAAAGTAGCTGACACTGCCAAAAGATACAATAATTTTATTACATTTTCTTAGTGAACAGTAAACTTCTCTGTGTACTACAAAATGGAGGAAGAGCTGCAGGGTTTTGAAAGGCAGAAAAATCTGCATACTTAAACATCTCTGCTGCAGGCCCCTGCCATGAATCAGTTCAAAGAAAATACAAAATACAGAAATAAATTACCCAGATTTTACTAAAAGATTGACACCTAGCTGTTTGTTTCTCTGATTAATTACCTATAGACAGCTATAAGAGCAGAAGTTTATAGGTCTGTGCTTAAGGTAATTGCAAAAAGCAAGTAAATTTAGACAGCTAGTCAGTGGAAAAAAAGGAAGACGTGATTAATCAACAGGATTAGACAGAAAATTTCTTTGCATATAAATGTAAGGAGCAACTGTGCTTTAATTGTAGCATTGAGAGAATATGTCTTTCAAATGTTAAATTATTCATCGTATTACATACTTGAATGATCTTTTCTTAAATGTTCATGTAGGAGGTAAAAATTCTACAGACAATACTTTAAGGAAGATACTGTAGGAAAATTTATATAAAAATTTTAGGAGTCGCTTATCTGCCTAGACTGATAAATAGTAAATATGAAAAGATAAAAAAATAAAAAGAATGAAGAAGAACTTTGAGAGATATCATTTGAGAAGTCTGTTTCTTAGAACAAAAAATAGTGTGTCATCATAATAGAGAAAGAATTAGTCATTCTTTGCAATGCTACAGTACCTCCTCTGCATGAGTTATGCAGAAGATATGCAGAATATGGACTAGACTCTAAATCAGGATGTAAATGGCTGATTTTTAACAAAGGTTCATAAAACAATCAACTAAAGGACGAAATCCCGTGCTTTATAATGTTCTGAAGTGGCAGCATCAAGCCAACAATGGAATATAAATGGATTCAGGCAGGCAGCTTGGAGATGCAATTAATAGCAGAATCTAATCCTGACATGTCACATAGGTAAAGCTACCCTGGGTTACACCAAGAAATCTTTTCAGAATGAGGATGACATGAACAGAATTAGGCACGCCTTGCAGAAACCAGTGTACTAGCAGATAGATGTAATCTATCTGAATTACACAAGTAATTTGGCTTCCTGACACCATTTTATAGGCAAATGGGGCAAAATTGAGCCAAACTATCATTTTTTTTTCTTTTTAATGTGAGAACCAGTCTAGATTAAAATGTGTAAACCAGAATATTTTATTCTGCCCCAAAATATCGTCCCACATAAAGTCAGAACAAGCGCCACCAAAAAATAATGGAAGGTATTGGTTATTGTTGACTGACAAGCATGGAAGCGGCAATTTTTCATCTGGATAACCTCTCTAGAGCAGTTTGCTGCCTACAGAACACAGGTGAGCTGCCATTTGGGATGTCATAAAGAGGAGGAGCAAGCCTGCTAAAAGCTGAGGACTATCACCCACTCCTCCTCTTTCATGTAGGATCAAATGATGCCACGACCAAGAGATTCCAAAATATCAAAAGGTACCTCATGTATCTCAGAAAGATGCTGAAATAATCTGGAGCACAGACAGTATTACCTTCCCTCTTTCCAGCTGGGGGTGATAGTGGAGCCCTGGAAAAAGTTAAAGATAGAATCTAAAATGTTAAGCTTTGTGTTTTCCCAGATCAACTGCACCTGCGTAAGCAGTATGATAAATGATATAATTGTTAGATGTGATGATTGTTTAGTAATTRAATATAATTATTRTATAACCATAAGAAGAATCATGAGAAACTATGTTGGAAATTCAAAGGGGGCTMTGTTTAGCTGAAATCTATGTATACAATAGAACAATATAAGTTTAATAATTAACATGAAAGTTATATAACGATAGAGTATAAAACACGTTCATCTCGAATGTATGGTCGGAATTAAATTTGTGTGAAAACCACCCCAATTCCCAGAGCTCTTAATGAAAAGCACCACATATAATCATTACGTGATTATGTGTCTCTGAACGCTAGCAGGGGGCTGGGACCCAGGCAGTTAGACAAGTGGATAGGGTGAATGACAAGACCAGTGCCTGTTCAGGGCTTCGGGTTCTTTGATCTGGGACACGCCTTCAAGAGACCAGGGATGTTAGCAGATGGGGAACACCTGAACAATGGGGCATGAGTGTTCTGGGGAGCAAGATGGCAGGACTCATTAATGGGGCCTTAAACTAGATTTAGCAGGAAAAGGGTGGGTGTCTGTGAGGAACCAGAAAACAACTGCATGTTAGGGAACAGCAGGGAAATACTTATAGATCAACCCAAAGGAATTAGAAAGGGCTCCTCCCAAAAGATGAAGATGCCATCCCAGATGAAATGCCTTATCACCAATGGGCATGGGTCACAAGCAGGAGGAACTGGAAATTGTGGTACAATTAGAAAATTATTATCTAATTGCTGTCACAGAAACATGGTGGGAAGAGTTACAGGACTGGAACACTGCAATTGAGTGTTACAAATTTTTAGAAGAGATAGGCTAGGAAGGAAATGCAGGGCCATTATGCTCTATGTTTAGGAAGGGATAAATTGTGAAGAGCTGCCTCTACAAACCAGACAGGAACAGCTTCAGAGCCTGCAGATGACGACCAAGGACACGACCAAAAATAAACAACTTGTGGTGGTGATCTACTACAAGCTGCCTGACCAGGGGGAGCCTGCTGAGAACTTTTGCTTTGGATACAAGACCCATTGCGTTCCCAAGCTTTCATCCCAATTTCAACTGGGATTTCAATCGCCCAGACATCTGCTAAGAAAGCAATACAGGTGGCTGCAAGTGATCTAGGAGACTCTTGGAGGAAAACTTCTTGGTCCAGGTATTAGAGAAACCAACCAAATGCGAGGTGATACTGGACCAGCTGCTTGTCAGTGAGCATGAGATCAGTAAAGGAGTTGAGGTTGAAGGCAGCCTAGACTGTAGTGACTGAGCCCTGGTTGAGTTTAGGATCTCAAAGAGCAGGAGCCTGGAGAGGAGCAAAGCCAGAACCTTGAACTCAGAAGAGTGATATTGCAGCTACTTAAGGAGCTGGCAAATGACGTCCCCTGGGAAATTGTCCTCAGAGACAGAGAGACTGACCAAAGCTGGCAGCTCTTTAGGGACAGTTAGAGCACAGGAGCCCTCTCTCTAACCCAGTGTGTGGGAAATAGAGCAAAGCAGGCTGGAAACTGGCATGATGGACCAAGGATCTGCTTCTCACACTGAGGAGTAAGAAAGAAATGCACAGCCAGTGGAAGCAGAGAGCCCTTCCCCCCACCCTAAGCAATGACCTGATGTGGTCTTAACATCTGGGTTCTAGCCACACCTCCTCCCAGCTACTGCAAAACATTACTGCATTTCCTGTCCTTGGTTAAAAGCAGGACAATAGACAATGTGTTATACCCACTCAGTTCTGTGCTCTCTGGCCCTGGTGTCTGTGGGGCTCCTTTTGAAATGAGTCCCATTAGTCCAACTCAGCTCTTTCTGGGGTGTCATGTTGCTGCAGAAGTTGCATCTCAAGGCCCAGGATGGTGTTTTGGGCCTTGGTGTGAGGCACGGGGCTCATTTCCAGATACCCAGTGATTGTTTCGACCATTGTAAGCACTTGTATCACTTGCCTTGGTGGGTTTGCAGCAGTGTGATGTAACCAGTTTGCCAGGCTGCCCCATATCTGTGTTTCAGGCACCTGTACCACCATACCCAAGAGGCCTTACCCGCCTGGCCTGCTCCATCACAGCGCAGGTTTCAGTTGTGGTGACTGAGAGGCACGGTCCATGGCCACGTCTGCCCCTTGGTCACAAGCCCACATGGATGTTGCGTGTCTTCTCTGATAACCCAAGGCATCTTGAGCCCACTGAGCCAGAAATAATTGGCTCTTCCATTGCTAGTGCAGATTAACCTGAGCCGCTTTAATCTTGGTGGCCTGATCCATCTCTCCGTCGTTGAGATGCTCTTCAGCAGCCTGACTCTTGGGCACATGTGCATCTCATGATGTTATTCTACAGCCAGTTTCTCTACCAGGACAGCAATTTCTTGCCCGGATTCATCAGCCCAGATGGGTTTCCCTCTGCACTGCCAATTGGCCTTTTTCTGTCAGTCCTGTCACTCCAACACAGCATTTGCCACCATCCACGAGTCAGTGTAGAGGTAGATTGCTGGCTATTTCTCTCATTCAGTGATACCTAAAGCCAAGTGGATGGCTTTCAGCTCTGCAACCTGACTTGATCCAGCTTCTCCTTCAACAGCTTCTGTGACTTGTTACACATAATTTGTCCCTGTGATGCAAAAGGAACTGTCATTTAACAGAGCGTATCACTTTTAATTTTCAGGTAACTGATTTTATAGTGGGGCCTCCTTAGCATGTGTCACCTTCTCTACCTTCTACTCCTCTGATGATGGCAGTCTGAAATTTTCACCTTCAGGCCAGTTAGTGACGACTTCTAAGATCCCTGGACAATTGGGGTTTCTTGCTGTGTGATCAGCACAACCCACTTACTCCAGGTAGCACCAGTGGCATGATGTGTAGAAAGGGTTTCACTTTTGAATCTCCAGCCTGGCACTGGCATTTGGGGCACCAGGCGGAGTGCTTCAGTCACAATCACTTCTGAGGCAGCTTGAATCCCCTTATAAGCTGCCAGTATCTCTTTTTCAGTAGGCAAGTAGCACAGTTTGCATCCTTGACTCCAGAACCCCTGGGTTAATCTTCGAGTATTACCTGGGTCATCCTCCCTGGGTATATTTTGCCAGAGATTCCAGGAAGGACCATTCTTTGTGGCTGCAGGGTACAGTGCATTTTTAATATCTTGTCCTGACCTGACTGGCCCAAGGGCAGTTGCATGAATCCTTTTAAATTTGCTCAAAAGCTTCTTGATGTTCAGCAAAACTTGAAATCATCGTTCTTCTACATGATAGAGCTTATCTGGAATACGCATCCTCCAAAAAACAAAGGCTTCTAGGAAAGCTTGTATTTCCTTCTGCTGGTTGGTGGAGACATAGGTACTATTTTGTTAACCATGTCTACTGAAATATGACAACGTCCATCTTGCCAATCTACTCCTAAAAATTGAATTTTCTGGGCAGATCTTTTGACCTTACTTAGCTTTATAGCAAAATAAGCCTTCAGGAGGATTTGGATTGTCATCTCCCCTTTCACAAAAGACTTCCTCTTCTGTGTTTTCCCACATGATGATGCCAACAATCTGTTTCAAGTGTTCTGGAGCCTCACCCTTTCCCAGTACAATCTGGATCAGCCCATGGCAAATGATGGGGCTGTTTCCACGTGTGGAGCAGACGGTTCCAGGTGTACTGGACACTCCTCTAGGCGATAGCAAACTGCGGCCTGCACTCTCCTGCTAAAGGAAGAGAAAAAAAAATTATCAAAATTGATGATGGCACCACCTCACTGCTTTGGACTCCAGCTCATACTGAAATCCCAGCATGTTGGGCACAGTGGCACTCAGTGGTGGTGTGACTTCATTCAGGCCGTGAAAATCCATTGGTCCCTGGGCTTACACACTGACCATATAGAACTGTTAAAGGGTTAACAAGTCTTGCTGGCCATTCCCTAGCTCTGCAGATCACGGATCATCTCATGGATGGGGGTCACAGAGTCCCAGGTGGTGCAGTATTGTTGATGGTGCAGTAGCCACGTGTTAGTGATTGTATGTTGTTCTTCAACCCTCAGCAGTCCCTAAACAGAGAGGTCCTCTGAGAGACCAGGCAAGGTATTCAGCTGTCTCATTTCCTCTGTCTTCAGAGCAGCTATCCCATAAATCCTAACTATGCCTTTTTGGGTCCTTGAAATACCCTCTTTTGGGGTAACCTATGCTAAGGATGCACAGGGCCTCTGGGCCAGTCCCAGTGGGGTGTTTTTGTCAATCATTTCCAGTCATGCTCTCTCCACCTTCCAGTGCAGGCAGCTGTTGGGGTCCGCTTGGCACCCAGGAAGAGATGGATTCTGTCCCCACATATCTTGGTGTCATCCGAGTACATCATGTGCCAGTGTGAGCTAAAGCCTTACACTCTTGGGTGTCTGATGTGCCACAGCACTGGATCCACACAGTCCATTAGATCTGATTGGCCCTTTCTTCTGAAACCTGGCTGGAGTCAGGGTCCCTCTAATCCTGGTCATGGCATGCAGCGGTCCGGCTAGAGAAATCGCCCAGTCTAGACAGCCAGCACCGCTAGCAGCACAGCGGGGCACTTGTCCTGATAGCCGCGCTTCGGGATAGCACCTCAGGCAAGCACCCAGCGCTATAGCTGCAGGCGCTGCCTGGAACAGGACGAGGCCGGTTGTAGGCTGCGGTCAACAGGAAAGAAAGAGAGCGCTCTTCAGTTGGGGTGAGATCCGGCTTTAATGTGTCCAAACAGAATGCTAGCAACCGAAGAGAACAGGGTTGGGGGGTAGGCGGGTGTTACATGAACTTATAAAGGGTGTGGGAGGTAGGGGTGGAACCAGTTCAGGAGCAAATGGGAATCCAGAGGGGAGCGGAACTTCCCATGGTGGCTTTCAACTCTTCCTTTCAACTCACATACCCATGCTGCAAGAGCAGAGATGGGTTTTCCATTGCATTTCCTCATTTCCTGTCCAGGGTCATGTAGGTAAAACTACAGGTTATCTTGTGGCATGGACTCTCTCAAGCATGGGATGCTTACTCCCATTGGAAGATAATTTAGTCCATGTTGGTGGGGGATGGGACATTTTCTCTCTAATTTGCTTTACACTTTCAAATCTGTCTGTGGCATTGGACAGTTTTTCCACAGTTAAGGAGCACGCCATTAGGGAGGAGAAAAGATGATCATATTCCCAGAGGAGGGTAGTCATTTGAAATACTGTTGGTTCTCCTTTCATTGACATCAATGCCAATGAGCTGGTGTGCAAAAATGGTGCACTCCTTATAAAGTTCTGCCACATGGATGCATACACTGGACCTCGTCTGGATCTACAAGGGACTGCTCATTATTTGAATCCTTATAGATTACCTCCAGCACAGCTTATTCTCTCAGAAACTGGGCACTTTTCTCCATTGTGCTCCAGCACCTTGGGTGCACTATTAGATCACCCTTGAGAGGATACCTTTCTCTCATGCTTGACAGGAGTCACCTCCAAAAGCTTAGAGTTTCTGTCCTCTTCCCAATCCCCTTCTCAATGTCCACATGCCAGGACAAATATCCCAGTTGCTTGGCTTCCTCACCATCTAGTTTCATATCATAGGCCATGATACCCCAGCATCAGGGTGACCAGGTCACTCAGGGCTCATTCAGCTGAGAGCTAAAATCTATTTGTATCTCTTGGAGATCACTCAGGGATAGAGATAGGGTGATTACCTCTGGCCTTGCTTCTTCCTCCTGTTCTGAGAGCTCTGCTTCCTTTTCATCCCTCACCATGCGATCTGTTCTTTAGTTTCTTCTTCTGTCTAGGGGCAGCTGCAACCAGCACAGGTTGTTCCTCTGGCTGTGTTTGAGGGGCCAGGGTACCTGTTGGTCTCCTTCCTTCCCCCCGTGGGGGTGCTGTCTAGTGCTCAGCAGTGTCCAATATACAGTAACCAGGGCACAGTATGTTGCATAACTTTGCCCCTCTCTGGAGCTACCATAGCATTTTTCTTTCCCATTTTTTATCAGTCCAACAGGATGTAAGGCCCCAAATGACTCACTGAAAAGGTGTTTATACTGCTTCCTGTACTCTGGGTTAAACACACAGGAGAAATATTGACTTGGTGTTCTCAAGACTATAGAAAAATCAAGGAACTTTGGCAAAGGTTTACTGCAACATCCAATCAACATAAAGCATTTCTCACAGCATTAATTTGCCCCATTCAACTTAGCAAACTCTAAAACTGTTTAATGTTAAGGTACTCAAAATGTTTCAAGAAGAGGGAATTAGAAGAAGAGAAAGACACAAAGATATGGGAAAGCTCACATACAGCTACCAGCACGCAGGTGCCAGCAGTGCTCGGAGAAAAACTCCAAGAGGAGGGTAGGTTTGAGGTGCCCTTAAATACCCCTGGGACTTTATGGGCCCTCCCTCCAGGTGGGACTTCCAGTCATTCAGCCCCTCAGGAGGTGGGTTAGGGAAGAGTGGAGCCCGGACTCCGGTGTGCCAGCGATTGGCAGCTCTGCTGGGCTGGGATACAGGCTCTGGGATGTGGGGATGTGGGGTGTGGGGCAGTTCACTATCTAACCAGAGGAAGGCCTGACCCACCCTGTCGCCCCAACACAGGCATCCCAAAATACGTAGAGACATCAGTCCCTCCAGGCTCTGAACACAGGATTCTGTAGATTTTCAGGGGTGAATTCCAAACCACTGGAGGAAAGTCTTCCAAATACTGGTCCATGTCCTCTCACATTTCGTGCCACTCAGGACTACCAGTCATCAAGGCAGATCTCTGAAAGGCTTCCCTAAAAATCTCTTATGTAACTCTAAACACGGTATGGACAGCACTAAGGAGACCAGGCAGACCTAGCAACAAGAACATGCTTTCCTTAATATCCAAGGGAAATGAATAGTTCTCAACAGGTGTTGTAACAGGCTTGAGGGAGAAAAAGGGGGTCAAAAGCTGGGGAAAATAAATCCTCCCCTGTTCCCCCTACAGACTGAGTGTAGTCTGGACTCGCAAAGGTGACACCTGAGGTAAAGGTACAGAGAAGAACACTGAATACATATCCCAAATAAATCTCATTGGCCTTGATATTGTCATGTTTTAAGCTGATATCACACACAGTACAGCAACAAAGCAATCCTGATCCCTTTCCCTGCTCTGAAAAAGAGCAGCACAAGAGGCATGAACAGAAATATATAGCGTGTTGGGTAGAGCACCCGCATGAACAGACCAAGCAACATTGTGACCAGTGGCACCCTATCTAACACAGAAAATGCTTAGCTCAAAGCCACCAGATGTATTGTTATCTTAACCCCTCATGCCACACATTGTGTGACAAATAAGATTGTAGTAGTTTAGGAATAGTATTCAATTTAGTACTCTCACTAAAACCACACATTACTCGCTGCACCCTCTGCTTCACCTGCAGTACCCTGGAGAGGGGAATTGGGAGCACAGGAAGGCAAAGACATAAGGAATAGATAAGAACAATTTACTGGAAACAGCAATGAAATAAGAAAATGAGCAGTAACAGAAACAATGCTAATGACAGAGAGTACAAGAAAAGGAACAATTCACAGGAATCTCCTGACAACAGACAATACTGGATGGCTCCCACCACTTGCCTGGACTGGAACCCCTTCTCCCCTTCTCCTTGACCCCCAGCAAAGACATGAAATGGTATAAAATAACCTCCAGGTCATAGACATGACCCTGCTGACAAAAAATTAACCCTGTCCTAGCTGTAAGCAGGACAGATGAGTGTGATAGAGACACAGAAAAGTTTCAAAGCAGTATATTGACCCATCATTGTATTCCTTAACTTCCACATGCTACCTACATTAATTCAGTAAATAAGGGCATTTATATGCATACGTTTGTAACAACAGTATCACAAAAGCATAAAGGATAAAAAAACCCCAACAAAAAACAACAACAGCCCCCCCCCCCCCCAAAAAAAAAAAAAAAAAAAAAAAAAAAAAAAAAAAAAAAAAAAAAAAAAAAAAAAAAACCCCCCCCCCCCCCCAAAAAAAAAAAAAACTAAAGAAACCCAAGACATGCCTAAAGAAGAAGTGATTCACTGTCCTGTTAGGGAACAAAAACAGGTTTGTCTGGCTGTGGAACACAGGTTACATCTTGCACTGCAGACATGAACTCAGTAAAATACAATAAAAGTGAATCTATAATAGACAAAGGACACCCCAGAGACCCCAGTCTTTTCCATGGAAGAGGGACACTAGCCTTTTAGGAATGTATTGAAAGATTTTTGCCTTACTTTACTTTCACTGCCACTTGAAAGACACATATTATTCCTTCTTGTCATTCTGTGTTAGCATGCCAATGTCTACTGCTTGTTTCCACTAGAACTAACACAGTCAACAAACTAAAAGGCTGCTGACTCAGTCTGACATGGGGTGCCTTTCATAAATTACACTTATATTTATGACATGCTCACATTTATGTTGTATTCAGTATCTGCTCCAAAATATTTCAGTTGTTTAAGAACCAAGTTTGCCAAAAGAACAGTTTCTCTATGCAAAGAAATGATACCTGGAAATCCTTCCAAGTGAGAAAAAGGTCATCAATTTAAGCAAAGAGTCAAGTTGACAAGTAGCCCCCCCTCGCACAGGCCTGTTCAGATCTCTCATGTGTGAACTGTTCATCTAAAGAAACACAAACTAGCATTACCCTTGACTTGTGTAACATGACCATTTCACACCTGACTTTTTGTTTTTAATGGGGGCTCATTGTAGACTGTGTATTTTTTTTACTTATTTCCAAGGCATTTTATATTCTAACATAGCTTTTCCTACTCACACAATGGTTTGAATACAAGGGAGATGAAGTGCACTTTCTTTAAAACATCTTTACTTGAATGACTTCATTATCAAACAACTTTTCAAAAGTTAGACTACTGAAGAACTGCCTCAGGATTCAGGCAGAACATCCAAGATGCCAGAGTTTGGGCCTCCAGCTCTGAACCCCTCAAGTCAGGCATCAGCAAAGCCTGGAGCTACCTTGTGCATTCTCTGATTCCCACATTTCCAGGTACCTACAGCAGTAATACTGTGGATGGTCAAAATCACCCATGATTTTGATGCCAAATTTAGCTGCTGATCAAAGTAACAAGAAGTCAAGAACAAGCTCTGCTTCTGCCGAAGCCTTCTCTGAGATGGACATTACAGCAGGCATTCCTGAAGCTCACCTAACCTTTGGCAACAAGTCACATTACAGTATCTTCTTACAGTGTTTCTCTTGTGCCTAGTGCTTCTTGTATTTCTTGTTTTGCAGAAGAAAAGCTTACACAGGAAGGGTGGGGATTGCCTCTAGCCAACTTCAGAGCTAGTCTGGTGCTGACAGCACTTTCATAGAAAAGAGGTAGGAGATAAGGTTTTTGGCAGCCTCAGGCTGAGTAGGGTAAGTACATACACTCTCAGGTTTCCTAAGAGAACATTCCAACCACTTGACTGCTATGTTTAAGGCAAGCCCAGCTACCATCTTCCTTCTTCACCATCCAAGTTTCAAGTCCTTCTAAACAGCCACTTTTCTCTGAAGAGAGCCTAACCTGTGAATCTGAGGGGAACGGATGAAGTAGGTGCTTAAACAGCAAGCTTTTGCTCTCTGCCTGGTTAGGATTTCCACATCTTGTTTTCTGTGAACATTTCTGGTTTTAGGAGGCAAGTTGCTCAGTAGGAAGGCTACAATTTTCCCTAGGTACTTCTTCCAAATGCCCGTTTCTCAGCGTGAAGGCCTTAGAGAGCTTGTATGCATTATGTAAAGTCCTGGGTGATTTTTCCCAGGCCAGACAAGCTTAATTGCTGGATGGATGAGAAGACCTCCATCCCACGTCTCTTCCATCTCCACCCATTTGACTGGCTGCCATTGTGCATTTTTCCACACCAAGCCATGCAGTTACAGCTGTGCATCCTTCTCCTTAGACTGCAGCTGTGTCAGTCTCTACATTTCTCAGCTAAAATGAGAGGTTTATCCTCAAGGCATTTATGAATTTCATTATTAGGAAAGTTCAAAATACATTCTTGAGTTCAAAGCTAAAAATGACACACAGAAAAATCCTTAACAAATTAAACTTCTCCTCAGAATGAGTTTGATGTATCGTACAATTAAAACCACCACCCCTAAAATAGTGATTAGACCAAATTGCAGTGATTTGATAGATTTCAGGACTGGACTTAAAACTGGTAATTACTAGTTCAGGTTTTACCCTAGACAGCATAAAATATTAGGCAGACCACTGTGTTGAAAGCAGCTAAACTCTGTGTGTTTGTGTGTACGCGTGTGTGCGCGTGTGTGTGTGTGCATGTGTGTGTGTGTGTGTGAAATAGAAAACATTAATAAGAGTTTGATAATTAGAGAATTGGATTAAATTAAATCCCTCTTTGAAATGTTAGTGCCCACTAAGGTCAGGGTTGTATTTCAGATTAATTATCAAATTTAGTACTTTGTACTGACTCCCGAAAGAGGATGGCTGATAACTGAAATCAAAATAATAATAAAGGAGCTATTCACTTGCGGTCTGATTGGGACTCGAAATTCTCATAAAATCAGGAGCAAATACAAAAAATGAATTTGATCACTTCTATTTTCGGAGTTTTTTTGATTTGTATTCAACAAGCAGATATGGAAAGATGTTGTTTTCTTTTTCAAAAACATGACTCGATTTTGTTGATTGTTGAAAATTAGCTTCATGAATATTTAAGTATGGAAAAAGCATTTCATCAAGTATTCACTGACTTCATAGAGCTAATACACAATTGACTTAAAATAGCTTCTGTTTACAAGGCTGTATTACATGGAAAATGTGCAATCTGCTTGGTCTAAGATGGGTATTATTCAACCCAGATATCAAATCAAAAGATCTCTGACCATTTTGTCACCAGTCCATACAAAAAATACTGCAAAGAGTGTTCCTTACCAGCCTAGATATTTTTAAGAGTATTGTGTTTGAGACAGGTCCAGAACTTCTGAACTGAGTTTCTCTGTTTTGACTTCTGAATGCATTTCAGTATTTCAGTGAAAGAACTAGACAAACTCAGGTATAATGCTGAGAATTTTTAAAGATTTAATTTTAAACATTTAATGTTAAAAATAAAAATCACATATTTCTAATGATTCATAGACTGTAGCAAGATTTCCTTGGGAAGTCATAAATTTGTGACAGAGAACCAGAACAAATTTGGCTAAAAGAGATGACAAGTAAGTAAGTAAACATCGCTGTACAGTAAACTGTCTGGAAGCCCATTTACTAAAAGCTCCTACCATCTTTATGCTGATTTACTAAACATGAGTTTTCAAAAATTCACTGTGTGGGTTTGAATTCATACATTAAACCTAGAAGGCACAGAGATTCCAAATACAAAGTGCTTGTGTCATGTGCTTACCTTTATTTTGAAGATACGTATAATAGAATTAATCTGTATCATGTTTCCTAGTTTTCTTTATAAAAGGAAGCCACCATCAACTCTACTACTGTAATGGGATTGTTCTGAGTCTAGTTATAAAAGAACAATTTAATAGCAAATCTGAAATTTCCCTTTTATACCTTGCATTTTGTCAGTGGTTATAAAAAGCAAAGTTGCAATGAACAACAGTGATTTTAACTGCTTATTTTAATAATTTTCACTTGTTACATCTTAGATTTCATAAAAAGAAGGATGTGCAAGGAACATTTTGTGTGTATACAATACATTATGGAAGGCCAGGGCATCTAGATCTAGAGATCTGATTGACTAGTGCAGAAGTAGCATTGAGACTTGGGCTTTTGGATTTATGCTGCTGAAGCCAAATGCAAATATACGTAATTTCATTTTTATAACGTAGGTCATATTACCCAAAGTGTGGCAATCTCATAAAACCAGTTGATCTTACAATTTCTCCCATCTTTATAAAAAAGATCTGTCTAGAAAGATATCCTGCTGTAGATAAGTACAAGTATTTTAGTTCTCACCAGAATCTGCTCTAGCTTAAGTGAATAGCAGAAAAAAAATCTTCCATTGCACATAAAAATCCAACTCTCTGGATAAAAGAAAAATCAGATTAAACCCAAAAATTATTTTAATTTGAAGGCACTTCTTCTAGGACAGCCTTAAGGTTCAGAAAAATGTCAGTTCTTATCAAAGGAAAGGTTACTTTGATAACTACAGTGTATGTCGTATTTGTGTGGTACTACTAGGGCCTCTCTAAACTGAAGGCAAACATTTCAATTACTAATAGTTCATACAGTGTAGCCATATGTGCTAAGTTTGTCTAATGCAGTATTTCTTTTTTTTTTTTTAATGAAGTGCATACCACAAAGACATTTACACAAACTTCCGAGTAAACATGTTAGCCAGTTGATTTTATCTGCTGAAGTTTTAGATGATTTTCATATCGAAATCCTGCAAAAGCTTACTGATTGATTACCATTGGTAATCTTGACAATTGCTATATATAAATTCTTGTATTTCTGAAATTATACTGTGCCAAATTTTTTAAATTTTTGTCTTTGATTAAAACATGATTTTTTTTTTTTYTAATTAAATTTGAGAAAGATTTTGGAGAAGTATCATTAGTCTCAGTGCATATTTGGCAGAATAACAAAGAAAAACAATACAGTGTCCAAATATACTTCATAACTAGCATTCAGTTGTGTCACATGGGCTCAGCTGCACTCAGCCAGAGACAAGTGGTTATCTCCTTTCTTCTCCCACTGCTCCTCAAAAATGAAGGACAGTTGATGCAATCAGCAGTGACAGCATACCACAGAGTTCCAGGTCTATATGTATGCTACCTGAAAAAATCACACCACTGCTATGTGGGAGCATAGGTTTGCTATTAATGTGAACATGAAGGTTTTTAAACCAAAAGAAGGCTATTAAACACCAAAACAGTGCTGATTTGCAATACCATTGAATAGTTTGTGTCACAGAACTCTTTAATAACAATCAGTTTCTTTCACAGTGAGCCCTAAATGTTATCAATCAAAATCCAGTTTCCTATGGATGTAGACACCCTTTGAAATTATATGCTATCAGGATAAATAAAGACAATTCCATTTCTCAGCATCAATGGAAAAGTGCTCAAAGCTTTTGGCTGTCTGTTTATGAATTTTAATGAGGCCTGGATTTGTCTCAGAAGGAGGCAGCCCTAATTTTCAAAGTGATTCAAATAAGTCAGTACAATATTAGAAAACAGTACAAAAAAGCATGAGCGATAATATAATAAAGCACTTTGATGGAGCTATGTTGAGGAGGGGAAGGCGGCTTATATAAAAATCACCCCCGCTGTTTCTCCTCCTAAACTACAAAATTACCAACTTTAGATCTCAGTTTCCAATTTCATTTTCACCCCTTTTTTTTGCTAAATAGTCTGTGGTATGAAATGAACAGTAAAAATAGAGGCTCATTGTTATATTTTAGTCTCAGACAGAGGATGATTTGGCATTTCTCAGCCATCAATTACAGGACAGACCCAAGTTAATTTTGGTTTTAGAAAATGTTTGCCTATTTGAGTTAATTTACCAGGATATTTATGTGCAGAAATTGATTAATCCTTAGCAGAAGCTACTCCATTATTAGCAAGACCTTCAAAGTTCCTGGTCTAAACTCTATGCGTACATCTCCCAGACACATGCACACATCTACGTACCACAGCAGCCTGGCCATGCCCTGTGGCCACATGTGAAGGGAAAAGCTGCCCTGGCAGGGCCCAGGATCCTATTCCAGCCTCCCTCTTCACTGTATTTCTTACATTTCCTATGTGTCTTAGCTGTGGGCAGGCATATGCATTGTTTTCTTACCTGCAAAATGGAAAGCATCGCTGCCCAATGCTGCAATACCAGCAGGAGGCTCATTTATGCAGCATCCTTGATCTCTTCAATAAACCAGCTTTCAGGGCTCTGTGAAAACCTGTATTCTGTTTGAGTGGGCTTACAAAGAAGCCGTAGATGAGAAGAGTCAATATTTGCCACATAGAAAAGACCTGCTCGTAAGTTTTCCACATCCTGGTGGGTCATGTGGAGTGAGAAAGGTCACTCAATTCATTACAAACTGATGGATTTAGGTGAATGCTGTGGTGGCTAAAAAAGATCAGCATTTAGAGCAAAGAGCCAGCTCCTAGGTGATCACTCCCTAAGCCATGGATGAGTTAACAAAGACCAGGGAGATGGAGGAAGGAAGGGTATGTTTCATGTTCCTGTAAGAAAGAGGCAGCCCAGGACTGTCATGAGTTGGAAGCTGATTTCTTGCACTCCCCCAGCTCAATCACCTCAACTTTCAGTATAAGCAACATGGTCCTATTGCTTCTGCTGGAAAAATGTGGGAGGGAAAGGTCTCTCATTCAGACACCCTTCTGCAGTTCTTACTACTGAATAAATGGCACTTCAGTAAGATATAGCAGGAGAGCAGAAATGAAATAACCAAACAATTTGGATCAATGATAGGGACTAGAGCATGGGGTTGTTCAAAGTTTCTCAGGGAAGACTTTCCTTTGCTCTCTCATCTGAACTACTTAGAATTTGCTGTATTTATCTTCAGGATCTCCACTTGGCGTTCTGAAGTCAGGCCCTTAACAGCATATGGAAGTCCAAGGTTGTTGGGAGCCTATGTCAGTTTTCACATGTTCAGATAAAATTGTCTTGGTTCTTCTGTTGGCCTTACTGCCATGAGCTTTTAAAAACATTTAACATTCTGTAGAAAGGAATTAATTCACACTAACTCAATGCTCTTGTTTTTATCATCTTTTTTTTATTTTCCCCCACGTTGTTGTGCTAATTTTCTTCCATCTCCCTGTTTTATTCTCATCCTTACCTACTGGGTTGCTTTGTTTTCCAACTTTATTCCATTTTATCATAGTCTTTGGGTTTTTTTCTTATGTAGCTCTTCAAAGTGGTATCTATTCTTCTAATATCTATTACCTTTCATTCACATTCTGCTCCCATTTACTTCAAATTGCTTGCTTATACGGAGGCCTAGCTTTCAAATTCTTTTTAATTCCCCTACACCTATGTTTAGTGCCAGCCCCTCAGTTTATCTATTCCATCTTATTGCATTTCCTTCCTCTCTCCCATATTTCATGCATTTGTTGAGAAAGATTCTATTTTTAGAATGGCAAAGACATGAACAGAACAACTGCACATTTGCAAAAAAACATGTTCCTTTTAGCCAGAAATGGCAGACTCTAAGCCAGGTATTGTCATAATAGCCTTCAAAAAAGGGTGAGAAGTACGTGGGGAAAATTTTATTTACTCCTAAGTTAAGCACTGGTTCCTACTGCATAAGATCACATGGTATGTTATATTCATCACATTCAGATAATGAGATCAGTTAATGGTAAAAACAACATTTAGGAAGTGTACATTTACATAATATATAAAATGCTTTATTTTGGCATTGAAACACTACTACACCCAGAAGAAAAGGCTTTCTGCTTTTCTGCCTTGCAATACATTAACTATCAACCCTGTACCAGAGTAGTTGTTATCTGACTCTGTTTTAGTAAATGGGCAGGTAATAACCACACCTATCAATGATGAGAATCCTTAACATTTTCCTGGAAGGACCATCAAGTAGTTTGGATTTCTGAAACTTTTACCTTTTACCTTTTTAATTTTACCTAGGAATTTGTTACAGGCACATAGCGTACCTTCAGATCACTACCAAAAATACCCGTGTTCTCCAAATTCCTTCTACCATTTGTATATGGAAAATAGATTAAGCACTGGCCTCAGAACCACAGAATAAGTTGTGCAACTACAAAGGATCATAACCAGCAATTGGTTAGACAATACCAAGTAAAGGACACTTTTGGATCTAATTTAATAGTGAGTCGATTTTATCCTCCTTCTGCTTCTGTAGCCATTGGCATTTCATGACCTATGTTTGGATTCTGCCAGACAAACTATTTTACATTCTTTTAACTTAGTTTTTCTTAGACAGTTATAGGGTAAATTGCAAATGTGAAGGTCTTAGTAAGCTTTGCAACAGTAAGTCTTGAAACACACAGCAGCGTTTCAGTTTTTCCAACAGATCACAAACCTGGGACATTGCTACAGGACATCTGAAGAGCAAGCCTGAATTTCTTGAATTGGTGGTGTTTCAGACTGTAGCTAATAGTCATGTCCCTTTCATGTTTTTTAATTCCCATTATTTTTTGCATTGTCCTAAGAGTCACAGTCATGGACATTTCTTACCTCTGTGCTGGCTTGGGAAACACTCTGCAAGATAAGTCGCCATTGACTCTGAAATGTAAGCATAAGGAAACACGTTCTGCCCCCAGCCTCCCAGTGATACTTTTTGTTGTCTAGGAATGTATACCACAAAGCCTCATCTGCCAAGAGAAGTGTGTGTACATATATATATATGTATACACACATACATATATATATATATGACCAGAAAGTTCCCTCACTAAGTAGTTCATACAGCTAAGCCACTCAAAAAGGCTGAACACTGATCCAGGGGACAATAAAGAGAATTTTTGTTTATGTGAGAGTCTTTTGCTCCCGATTACTAACCTACTAATAAAAGGGCTGCTTAAGAATGCAGTAAAGATTACGAAATCAGATAAGAATGCACAAAGATTTCAAGCAAGGTTATAAAGATAGAAATATATTAAAAGACACATTCTCATGCATCTCTGAGCAACCCATCCAAGGAAAACAATTGAAATATTCAACAAGCATGTGAATTTGAAGCTCAGAGGTCCGATGCTATCTCAATATAAAAGTGACATTTATTGTCCAGCAGATGAAAAAACATTTTATATCCAAAAATGGCAAATCAGATCATCAAAATGCTCATGGGATGCAACACCTATTTTACTAAGAAGGAGACTGTGGGGGTAGAATTTATACAATAACATGACATTTCAAGCCTACGCCATAGATAACAGTACCTGAGCTTATACATTAGACATTCTTTGTTCTGAGTCCCACAACAGCATTTGGAAACTTGTGTCCATACACTGAAGAGTAAGCAGTAACTATAAGCTTTGCCAGAAAGTTCTTGAATATCAAAACAACTGTCAAGCTCTAGCCTCATCATGTGGGAATGAAGTTCAAAACAGGAAAGTATTAAGAAGCACAAGCCCTAAAGCCACGTTCTCTGTCTTGAGATACATACTATGAACCACAGAAATCCTGTGTCATCAAATCTCAAGTCATGTCAGGCATGCAGGGAATAAAGAGATTACCAAACCTAGGATGAACAAAGCCCACGATGTACAGCCCTGCAAACAATCTGCTATTCAACAGGTTCCAGCGGAGAGCTTTCAACACTGGGGTCAGATGTTTGAAATGCTTAATGGGAGCAAGAAGCCCTGCCTCTGCATGTTGAACCTGCTCCTGAAGCATCCACAAGTGCTTGGCCAGACAACTTCAGCAGCAGTTTAATTTTCCATTCCCAGAATTATAACTTCCTACACGAGACTTCCTGCTAGATGTAGGTGAAATGTTCAGGCTTTATGCTTTTGAATAAGCAAGTCTTTGGCAGCTGCATGAAATTTGACTGTTTCTCATATATACAAAAACAACAACTCTTAAGTATTGCAGCTAAAAGCAAACATGAAAATTTGTTATAACGGATGTGTATTCACAGAGTAGTGACTACCTGTAAATTTAGTCTTCTAGTATATTAGGAGAAAATAATGTGTTTTGTCAAGTGATCTGTATCTTAATAAAAATACAGTGGTACATATTTCTAGCTACATATTTCTACAGTGGTATATATTCTATTACAAACAAATAATCTTTAATACAGCCTCTTAGGTATTGGGGAATGGTGCTCTTTTCATCATCCCATTTTACTGATGAAAATATCAAGACAGCAGCTTCTTATAGGAGGAACATGTCATAATTTACATCTAAGAGAAAACTCTTTCTATCTGTAACTTGAATTACCTTTGTTCCTGTTTTGGGTATGCATGATTCTTGCAGGACCTTGAAACAGGAACAAGATCATTTGAGCTAAGGCTGAAATTATCACCTAGCATAAATAAGCATACTTTCCTCTGTTTGACTGGACCAATGAAAATATATGCAACCATGTGATCCTACTATTTTATTTTATGGGAATCTGAAAGTAATAAAAACTTCTGATCTGCCTTTCTAAATCATTATCATTAGGAGAACTTCTTTAAATGAGTAACAGTATCAAAACAGTAAACTTTATTGGCCTAGACAATCTGTCTTTGCTGCCAACAGGTTTTTCTTTTCCATATCCGTTGCTGGGTTTTTTAAAGATTAATTTTTCTAGATAATGCCCTGTGCTGACGTTTTCTTCTTTGCTCCATAAGTTCTGTGCCTATAGATTTTTCCTCTTTACTTGGAAAGGAAAATTGGAAAGGCCTATTTTGATCTCGGAATTAAATACAAAATAGGAAATGGAGATAACATACAATACTGCCCTTCTCTCTACATTATATCTTGAACTGTCTGTATAGCTGCCTTGTGGACAATATAGTTTATCATACAGATGCTTGTACCATAGCATTCTTACACCAGAATAGAGAAATCAGGAAAACATTTCAATTTTCAAAAGATTTTTTACTTTGTACTTATAAGGCCAGGCTTCACATCAAAGGAATATTTGGTCACCTTTTCCCCATCATGATAAGTACTAAAGGAAAAGGATTCATTATAAAAGGAAAATGAACAGGTTGATATTCTCCATATACGTATACTGAGCTTCTCTTACAGAAAGCCTTTAACAGTGTTTAGAAAGAGAGGACACCATTAATTATTCTTGGAGCTTGTCTCCCACAGAAAAGGGCTGTTTGAAAAGCGTTGGGCTTTTCCTACTGAATTTTCTATGACCTGCCTATTTTAAAACGTCACCAAAGCTACAAACTGCCTTGGATATTCACAGAAAAGACCAAAAATCCTTCCTATGGATATTTGAATAGAGGTGCTTAGGGATCTTGAAATTTATGTAGAGACATTAATGTCTGCACAGTGAAAATAATTTTTTTCAAGCTTCCAAATGTTTTTTCTATCTTCTCACATTTCTCCAGACCTGCGATTCCAGACTTCACTCATTCTTTCCTCACCTCTTAAAAACCACCATATTAGACTGCATCACATTCTTTATTCTTTATTACAGGAAAAAAATACAATTGCTCCCGCCTGAAATATTCTTTTTCCCAGTAAGCCACTCCTCCTCCCTGTCCAACACTGAATTTAGATCTGATAAACATGGTGAAGAATAATACATTTTGTGGTATCCCAAGTCATTAGGGAATCAGCCAGTACTGTTCTTGTATTTTGCAGCAGTGCTAACAAAATACATAATTGCTTGAGTTATTTTTTTCTTCTTTGTAATCAAAGGCAATTAAACATTATTTACTGTGTGGTCAGTATGAGCCTGAATAATATGAATTATAATCACAAAAGAGCTTTTAGGTGAGTGGAAAATAGCAGCCATGATTTTTTTTCTCCCTTAAAAAAAAACTAACAAGCAAACCCAGGAACACAACAAACACAATGCCATTTTAGAGCATTTCTGGGAATACTTAATTAGAACTACACAGCACAAGTCAATATTAAAGCTCCATAACAAATTTATACCTTTTAAAAATTCACCGGGTTTCAAATCCAAAAAAAGCTGCTAAGTGACAGAGAAATAATAGAATTACAGCTGTATGCTAGGATACCGGCTGTAACAAAGAATCATGCCATCCCCTGTTGCCAGTCCCACAGAGGTTCCAGTAGAACTGATTCCTCTTGTGCTCCAGAAGAGAAAAACGAAAATACAAATATTTTCAAACCTGTTCCAGCTGTTCAGGTGTTACATACTTTCCAAATGAAGCGCTAGTCACACAGTTTGGGAGGAACAGATCCTATACTGACAAATATCAATACTTTGAATTAATTTCTCTTTTTAAAAAATAGGGGGATCTCATACGGTGTAAAAATGGCAAGTATCTTGTTGAAGTATACATACAAACTGTTAAAAGAAAAAAAAATTAAGACTTATTTGAGCTTTTGCACATCACAGCTTCATTAGCAGCAACACCTCTTCTACAGTCATCTTCATTTTCATAATAATCGTTCCATTTTTTTTCAATATATTCAACATATTCAAATTCAGTGAGCTTCATGTGGAGACAACCTAACATTTGTATTACAAAGTGAAATGACCAGCAAGAAATCTGGTTCCAGTTAATCATATCTACAGTTTGGCTTCAGGTTTTTTACATTATATTATTATTACATAGAAACACTTTTCTCCTACCTATTCAGTCTTAAAAATTATGTCTGGCCTATTTTTTACAGCTCAGCCACTGACAGGTCTTTCTTGCGGCCCTTGACAAATGCTGCAACACATGGTCCCTGTGCATTCACAGCTGCTCCTTCTGACCTGCCTATTTTTCTCACTGACTACGTTTCACATCTGCTGCAGCTTTTCTTCTTCCCACACGTCAGCCTAAGATGAGCTCCCTGGCTTACCTACAGTCCATCCTCTCCTCATTCCTCCCTGTGTGTGACTCCTGCCTACACACAGCCAGCAACACCAGGCATTACTTTTCCAGCCAATGCCATCCAGCTTTTCCAGGTTCTCCTCTGATAGATAGAAGGAGTGCACAGGGAATGGGCAGCAGCCACGTCGTTTGAGAGGATGCTTGGCAAAAGGCTTGTCATGCCTGTCAGCATTGTCTCATCAGTGTTTCTTCTCCAGGTACTGCTGACTTGCAAGAGAGACGTAGTGTTTGATGTTGCAAGACCCTGCCAAGTGACCTCTGTGTTGCACCATTCAGTGATTTTTGGCTGGTGGTTGTCCCCAGCCCCATGGGATTGATGTTAGTTGGCATTACTTTATTAACAAAGAACCCAGAGCAAGGGTAGCAGCAACACAAAGAATTCAGACCTGATTTTTTTTTTTTAATTCCAGACAATTTTTTATTTCCTTTGGTCTTATTAGCTGCACAGCATAAAATGAAGCTGGTTTTTAAACCTGATGATATTACAGGGCTGTGAAACAGAACTTATGAAAGTCACTATTGGCTTGCTACAGAGTGCACCAAGTACTTTAAGCATGATGTTTGCACAATTCTTCCACAGTGGCTGGTTCAGAGAAGACATGACATAAAAGCTGTTTTTTAAATGTCACATAACCAAAAATTTTGCTCAAGGAGTTAGATGGCAGAAGCATTAAACAGTTTTCACATACAACAAAGAAACCCTGACTTTGATTAGTACTTAGAAGTGAAAGCTGTCCCTAGGCCACTTCTTTGAAACACAGGCATCAGGAGAGCAGAACAGCATCTTGTTACAGACAGACTAGGCAAAGAGGGTGCTAAATGAGAAAGACCTTTACAGACCCTTAGTGCCCAGCACTTACTAGAAACCCAGTAAGTGTCTCAATCAGCATACCACCATGGAGAAAAAGCATTTCATAGTCCAGTATTAACTATCCCTTCTTTTATATTAAATTCTACATAAGTGACCTTGCTGGTTTTCAAAGGAAATGTGAATAAGAAAAGGTTTTGCATTCTTGCTAGCATTCATATTTCATACACGCCCTGAAGTCTGAACATGTTTTTAAAAATTCAAGTATAACCAAGATGTGGCAAAACAGATCATACACATTAAAGTGCACTGTGGATTGCATATGCTGAAGTCTATGTATCTATCTAGGCACATAGCTAGAAACCAGCCTCTTGTCAGAGATGCTTTGACTAAGCACATGATATTTAAACATTCTGTGGTGTAGATTTTCACCCTTTAGGTTTTGGAGTGTGAATTTAATTTTTAAAATAAATGTTTGTGGATTAGCTTTGGTCTGCAGACTACAATTTAGCACATGGATGAAAATGAGGCAGACTCAATTCTAATTCACACTATAAAATGCAGCTGGATGTAGTGAAGTACAGCTGGGATGCACAGGCATGGAATTTTTTGTGGTTACAAATATTGTGAAGAATATGAGCATTTCCAAAAGCAGTGAATATAACACTATGAAATCACATTTTATATTTTCGGCATTCTGTCTTGAAGAATGGAAGGTAGAAACACAGTTTGTTTAGTCTTTCCTAGAAAAATATTTCTCCCCTTTTCTATACAATTTATGTTGGAAAGAAATTATCAACCTGATTTGATTTACTTTTTTATACACATCATATATCAACACAATCCTGAGCTGAATTTTATGTTCCATAATCCTGTCCAGAAATGTTTTTATCATGACAAAATAACTGCCTTCTTGAAATTCAAATCTAGAACACATCATTGAGATACTAACTCTAGAACTGTAAGAGGATATGTGGAACTATTTTCAGCTGCTATCAATTGTACATGACTGTGCTTCTGAGGCACTTAGAACATAGGGATTGCTGAAATATTTTGTGAAGGAGATAGGTTTCATAAAATTATTATTTCCATAAAGAGATACATTGAAGGTTTTTGCCTTCACTTTCTGCAATGCAAACAGCAATGCCTGGGAAAGTTAAACACATTTTAAAGAAGGCAGACCATACAAAAAAAAATTGAAACTGCATTTTAAATCTGTTTTACACCAGCAGTGACATTGATTTTTATATCAAGAACACAGGATGGGCAAATATTTTCTCATCTGGCTCCTGAGCTGAAGATGACATGACTGGAAAAAAATTTCTTATACAACTAAACTTTCCTCTGAATAGTTGTGTATGTGATTCATGCCAAAAGTATAATTTTAGACTCCTTTCACTTGCCCTTGAAAAGCTTTTCAGGAAAACCTTAAGAAAGTCTGAAAGGGAAGGAAAAGACAGGATGTAGAAAAATATCATCATCTTGTTCCCTCTGTATTTCAAGATGCACCAAAAGAGTTTATTGTGATTATAGGCCATATCCAGTAAGAGATGAACTATACAGTAATTTAGCCACAGATTAGGTGTCTAAATAGTAATCCCAAGAGACTTTCCTGTCTTCATTAAACACTCTGATGTTTCATGTGCAAAGCATCAGGCTTGTCTTGTGAGCTGTGGTGCAGGATGTGTCCTGTAAACAGCAGCAGGGGAGATGCTTAGGGTAGCACCAGGCTTGGCTGCTCTTTAACATAGCATCAATCCACACTCCAAGGGAAGAAGTGTAGGTGTTTGGATGGAATATCTTTTTAAATAGTTCTTTTCCTAGCAAAATGTGGTTTTATGGCTATTGCTCTGCAGAGTAAATATTAGATTTCATATATATTCAACATATTGCTGCAGATAAGTTTAGTGAACTTACTTCACTGAACAGCTGAAATTTTTGTGATATGGTTTGGTGTTTACAAAATACACACCTTTGACTTTGTAAAAATAGTTATGAATTCTGTAGCATGGGCACATCCAGTATGTGGAACCCAAACTTTGTCATTATCTTCATTAAAACAAACTTTTCTCTTGAGGTGCTCCACCAGAATTCTCCCACAGGTTTCCCTGCTGATGCAGGTGGGTTCTCTTGTTATTTGGTTTTTGTTGTTGGGATTTTTCCAATATCTCTTCTTTCCATGTCTCAAATTACCTTTATAACACTGCCTTTGGGCCCTCAAAGTTGTTAATCAATAGAAGGAATAAAATCCAGCTTGCCAAGACCAGCCAAAACTTTGAACCTGTTATAGACTCTTCTTCCGCAGTGCTCTCCTTCGTCTCTTCTAACAGGCCACAGAGAGGTCATATTGCAACTCCTCAGGGGGAGCTGACCAGTCCACCTGCATGTGTACCTGGATTGGCTGGACCACTTCTGCCAAATATCTTATGTCCTTGTAGGGAAAACTCACCTATTACAGGGACTTAAGTCTCTTCCCACCTTCCTCCTATGCTGCTTCAGGCACTAATTTCAACAGACATTAAAGGAAAAGTCCTTTGAGATGTCTATTCCAAAGCTGATAAAAATTGGTCAACAGATTCAACTTTCTTAAGCAAAAAATAAAGACAAGTAGAGATTGCATAATGATAATTTCATCAGGAAACTATGTTTAAAACAAGTTCCTGAGTCCTTAGATGTAATAATTACAGTTATTATTAATAAAACACATTTCTGCAAGCATTAACTCACTAACTACAAATAACCTTTGGAATTTTCAGGGGATCACATCCCTTTTAGGTTATTTTAAAAAGAACTAAATTTGAGTCAATTGCAAAGTCACTAAACACAGACATCGAGTTTCCAAATCTGAAGGCAGAAGTTAGCAAATTTTCTGTATTAATGTCTTTAACCAATGTGCTAGATGGTGCTTGTCACATACCCAGGTATTCTGCCAGAAATTTCAAATTCCAGATATGCCCTTGGTCTTCTTAATTCACAGAAAGATACTTGTATAGCAAAAATATATCAAATCTGTGTTGGTTATACTGATTCCTACACCTATTCTCAATTTAAGGGTCTTATTTTGTCCAGGTATTAAAAACAATATTGCCTGCTTATGATAGAGCATGTAACAGATCAGATAGGGCACATCATAATTTTATATTATCACAAGCATTGGAAATGTGTTGAATAATTCCCTGTTTAAGAACTGGTGAACTTCCTATGAAGTTTGTAGGTGGCAATTTCAAAGCAAGCAGGAGAAGATGCTTCTTCATCCGACATGTATGAGTTCAGTGGTTGAAGTTTTTCTCTCTGGAGATGATCGAAGATGCTATGAGACAAACTGGCAAAACCACTAATACTCTGCAAGCCACAAATTATTCTGGAAAAGTATCTACTTCTTGGGCATTTGCTGCTGACCAGCATTTTCTCTGTTTCTTTGTTTTGTGAAGAAATAAGTTCTTATTCAGGCAAATATCTGTGCAGTTGGGTGTATCTGTCAAGGATCCCAGACCCCAGACACAGCAGCAGCATCCTCTCTGCTCCCATGCCCTGTGGTCAAGACCACACCCTGGTAGTTACTTATTACTAAGCATGGAAAATATTCAGCCCATCTTGGCTATCCAGATGTCAACTTTCAGCAAGCAAGCAGAGCTGGGGTGAAAGACACCAAAACAAGCTTTGAAACAGTTGTCAGATTCTTGTGAGCTGAGTTTACAGTCTATTGACAGAGAGGCCCCAGTCCTCATGCCATACTTGGACCTCGTGCATACTGATGGCAAAACACAGTATATTTTAACATCACTTTTAATTAGCTATTTTATGTTAAAGGAGTATTTTATCTTGTTATTAATTTTCATGCTAATTATTTTCATATAATTTCTGTTCTTCAGAAGTCCTACTTCATAAGGTATTATGTATATTTTTTTACAAAAGTTAGCACCTCTGTAGCTGCTGAAAACACAGCAGTCAGAAGGCATCAAAAGCATTTTTTCATCAGAACATACTTAATTCTTTAAATACGGCTTCCCATAGCCCTTTCACACTAATGCTTTGTAAATTAATCATCATGTAAGGACGCCAAGTAGGTTATATATTTTCTTGGTAAAGGGGAAATGCAAAAGGCCAGTCTTCTATTTGCTCTAAAAAAGACGCCTCCTGTTTATCTTGTTGCCTATTTAATAAGAAATATTCTGGTTTTATTTTCAAGAAAGTTCCCATGCTATTCCTATGTTGCAAAAATGAGACAAAATTTCCAAATTAAATGTACTTAGGTTGTCCTTGACTTGAAGCATGCTTGCTAACTGTGCATCTATAAATACAAAGAATATCCCATGCACATAGTTTGTTTGCACAAAGTAAACTATCTTTGGGCAAATAAATGTAGAGTAATACAGTGCACTTCACAGGAATAAGCTGGAAGTGTTTTTCATATTTTTTTTAAATGCCATTTCATATTGATGATAAGTGTGCAAATGACCTCCAGCATAAGAAATACCAAGTACCAAAAAGGGATTTTGAACATTTTTAAATGAATGCAACATTTCATTGTTTTATCTGGAGAAAAAAATAGCTTCTCTAATTTAAATTACATTTTTAAAAAATTATTCTCACAAAGAATATTTCAGTTCAATAAGAATCAATGTTATTACCTTGTCCAGATATAAAATTGAGTCAATAATTATCTGTAGAATTTGGCTTATAGGCAAAGTTGAAAGGAGCCATTTGCATACAACTACATAGAACTGACTTCATCACAACCTGAATATTACCAAGATAAACTTCTAAGGCCACACCTACACTAAAATACTCAGAATTTACTTCTGTAAAAGCCTAAATCTTATCTAATGTTCATTGATTTACTTAAAAGTGAATGGTATGCCTAGAGAAGGTACTTATACTTTTCAAAAAATGCATGCAACTTCATTATTTTCTCTCTAATTTAAGTGATTTATAAGTGCATGAAACCCAGAGCATATGAAATAATCTTGAACTTTACTTAATACAGATTACTCTCAATTTTTCATTAGATAAAACAATTAATTTTTTGCATGCTCATATTCAGAAAGATAGCTTTTATGCATTGCAAAATTAAAATTGTATAAGAGAATATCAGAATTGTGTGGACATCCTATAAAGACTTGCAAATTAAAGCACAAAACCTTTAAGCTCACTAAATTTCCTTTCTCAAGTAAGAAGCAAGATCTGTTTTCCACCAAGGTTTTAAAAACCAAATGCAGAGCCAGGCAGCTCCCCTAATAATACTGGGATGGTGAGAAATTTTTCTTCCAATAAACAGAGAATATCTTATTCAGTTTATCCAACTAATTCAGACCAATGCACAATAATACTGATAGCCTGAACAAGACACAAAGAAAAAAAGCAACACCATAATCTATAACTTTTTCAATTTATACAAAAATAAGCTATTGAACCTTAGATCTTCTAGTAGGAGGTCTTGGTAATGAGAACAATTCTTTCATTTTCATTTCTGTACACACAACTTAATTGCTTGACTAGATACATTCATTTAGTGCCTAAATAATAATTAAATTTTAGAAAATGCTTTACATAACCAATACATTTATGGTAGTGCTATTAGTTAATAGAAATACTTTTTTAAACACCATTTGTGTTTATTTTAAGTGAATTCCTGCTCTATTCAGAAGCAATTTGGCATCAGTCATAAAAAAGAATAATCACAGAGTAACCTAGAAATGCATCATTGATTATTTTTAACAAAATTATCTACAAACTGTTTAATAAGTATGCACAGGTGCATAATTAGGTTTTTGTTAGCCTTATACATAAATCTCAAAACTAAGTTCCTTAATTTGATAATCAAAATGTTTAGGTTCTTACCAAACAATAACAATTTAATATTCTCAAGGAAATCAATATTACTATTAAAAAAAACCAAACAAAAGGAAAAAACCCCAAACCCACAAAACAAAAAAACACCCCAAAACCTGTGAAAAAACTACCAAAAAAAACCCACCAAAAGCACTTACATCAAGTGTGCTTGCTTATTGATCTGAATTAATCTGTCTGCAACAAAAAGGGTTCGTACTGCTTTAATGTCTTGTGAGCTGATCCCTTTCTTCTGCAAAGGAAGATACTAATTTTCAGAGAAGCCACAACCATGCAGATTTGTTGTTCTGTAGGTATAACAAATGGTGTTGACTCTCCTGTGTTTTAAAATGGGACTATTATTTGGAATGCTTTCTGATGACTTAATCTTTACAGATCATCATAACATGTTGTTGGAATTGAGAATTACATCAATGATTCTGCACCATGCATTGTACATGACCTGCATACTGAGGGAGAAAAGTACAAGCGGGAATGAATGCTTTTTGCACTTGCTGAAACTCACCTCATCTCACTACATCCACTGTGTTCAGTCTAAGTCACTTTGAAGACAGATGTAAAATCCACATTCCACATGCCGTTCCTGCTTAAGTTCTTAAGAAATGCTGAAGTAATGATGACATAACCCGAAATATACTGCTGAAAACTCCAGAAAAATACTCTGACACAGATTCAGATTTGTATAAATGCTCTCAAGAGATTTAAGATTCAAGCTAAAG
This sequence comes from Cardinalis cardinalis, assembly GCA_014549065.1. Lineage (NCBI taxonomy): Eukaryota > Metazoa > Chordata > Aves > Passeriformes > Cardinalidae > Cardinalis > Cardinalis cardinalis. The sequence continues at coordinate 616,040 of JACDOX010000122.1, read as the reverse complement.
TTTCAGATGTGAAAAAATGCAAGTGAATTACTTAAGCAAAATTGGCATGGTTTTCAGAGACACTCAGCAGTTTCAGCTCCCATTTAGTTCACCTCTAAAATTACATAAAACAATCTATTTGTGTAATATACAGCCTTGGAAAAAAAGGTGTCCTGTGATCTTTCAGAAAAGATTCTTGGCAGATAAATGTGAGTAACAGAAGAGACATTGTCTCTTTCCTGAAAGTAAGTGCTGAAAGTCCAGTAGCTTTTCCAAACACATTGTTGTAAGCATTTTATTCAAAGAGGATGAAACTATAACACTTTTAATGTTCTTTTTGTCTCAAAGTGTGTTTCTGTTTGGTGGCTTTCCTCCAAGTTTTTCTGAGTTGTGTTGTAATGAGGAATGTTTGATGGAAATAGGAATTGCAAATACTACACAGAAAAGAGAGCAATGACTCTGAAGTGATTGATAAAAGAAGTCAAATCAGTTCCAAAATAGAATTTTGTTTTCTTTCTAGTTAAAAATAGCAATGTTCTGTTTCAGAATGTTTTGTCTAAAAAGGATGTACTATATCTTCTGGGTGAGCAATTGGCTGGCTTGAAACACACACTATTCCAGTGTGTATTTATATGTATACATGTCAATAGACATACACACATGTATGTATCATATATCAGTGTATATTTAACTGCTTCCCACTGTATGCATGAACAGTTTAGTGCTTCACAATTTTTTATTTTCACTCTTACTTCCACATTTTCATTTAAGAAACAGAAGCCATGGTCTTTGAGCACAGAGTACACTTCAGACTCTGAAACTCAAGAGTATGTTTCCTCTTGCCATCATTAAATAACCTGTCATTAATTAAAGGACTAGGAAATTATGAAATTGCCTACTAGCTACATAGACCCTGGGTATCAGTGCGTCTCCTCACTTTCAAATGCTCTTCCCTTGGAGCATTTCTGTAAAGGGGAGCAGCAAATTGGAAATGGAAGTGCACAGTACCTCACCAAGGGAAGACCTCATGGCAGTACAACAGGCAAGCCCTGTTGTACATCCTGCCAGGGCATTGCAACATTTTGCAGGGCTCAGGAGCAGCAAAAGAGCTTGGACAATGCTCAGGGTGCCAAAGTTGTAGCATGGGTGCCAGAGATCATGAGCTAATGTGTTTGCAAAATCTCTTCCCACACAATGCCCAGGGCTATGTGTTTACCTCGGTCTTGTGATGTGACATAGAGATTACAAACAAGCAGTGTTGGAGAGTCACCTGGGCAGTAACCAGGTCAGACCACAGCTTGTCATCACTACAATTATGGTCCCCTTCTCATAGGATGGGCCAACACTCCCACCAAAGTTGTTCCCAAAGATCTAATCTTCATTCTGCCAACTGATAAAATTAAAAGAGAAGTGTAAAGAAATTTGCCTAACAGATCTTAAATGTGTTTTAACACAAAGTGCCAAGAATATTTAACTATTGATTGGTACCCTTCCTGCAGCATCTGGAGAAAAAATCAGTTCAGAGTAGACTTCAGGTGAGAGCTCCCCACTGGGCTATGGGAGATGAATGTCAGTCTGTAGATCACAACAGGCAGGGGAGCAACTTGATCCTAGATGGAGCAGGTCTCATTATTCCTGTTCTTTATAGTGGAAAGGGAAGGAGCACAAAAGAATTCAGTTTTGTCATAATGCAGAGGGGAAAGGCCAGAGGAGAGCAAACCCTTGCCCTGCTAAGGTCATTCACATCAGTGCATGCACTAACACACAGTGCTTCCTTCCTGCCAGTTCTGCTCTCAGACTTTGGAATGTAACACAAGTAACCAATTTCATATTAATCTGTATTGGATCATAGTAGCATGTTAGTCTCATTTACTTTTTATAAACCTTTAATAAGAGCATATAGGGAGACTGGATGAAAGGTTAATGTTCACAACTACCCTGAGCCAGGATATTCTGTGCCCAGCCAGAACAACACCCAGCTTGCATGATCTACACCTTTGAAATACAGATGGAATTAACAAAGCTTGTATGTTCTTATTCATATAGTCACTTCAGAAGAAAATACTTTTAATGGAATGAATCCCAAGTACAAGATAAGATTTCCCCAATGACTACCTTCAATCTTTGTTTACAACATCACCAAAAAAAAACCCCAAAACATATGACTCAATTATTTATCTACCCATTATTTATTCATTCTCCTAGTAGTATCTCAGTAAACTAGCATGTGGTTTGGCTGCTCAGTTATCCCCTAAGGATTCTGACCAAACACTCCTGCACAAAGGAAAAGCGGAGAGTATTCTCATTTGAAAGCACAAAGAACACAGACATATCTTTTCTAATCTCTTTCACTAAAGCTTTAACTGGTCATGGACATATTCCAGACAGTCTAGCTCAATCTTGGGTAAAGTCTTCAAATATTTGGAGACTTCTGAAGTACCCTTGTGCTCTATTGTGCCCCTGAAAGCAGGTCCTGGAAAAACTTCTTATCTCTGGAACACACTGAAAAGGTATATTTGGTTACACATTCCAAATACAAAGAAGAAGAAATGAAAGTGGGTTTACACACACGCACACACACGCATGCACATGCACACGCACACCTCCTTATTCATGTAAGTCGAACTGGTTAATTTGAGGATATTTTTATTCTCAGAAAGTGTAACTTATAACTCCAGCGGGCTTGCTCTGTCTCACTTTGAGTTCCCCTTTTTTGATTTTTGCCTGACAAACATAGCTCCTACCCTAACTATGCAAAACCTGCTGCTTTCACTTCACATCATTTCCTCAAAATTTATTTCTCACTCTATCTTATTTCTCTTTAGTGAAGAGGAAAAAAAGATCTGTCACAATAAACGAAGTGTCAGGTTTTGTATCTCATCATTGTCAAAAAAAGGCAAAATCTGTGGGAAGGAAGGATTTGGATAAAATTTGGTCAGATTCCAGCAAAGAAAAATGTTCAGAGATGTGGTGAAATCCTTCCGTAAGCCTGGGCCAGTCTTCACCATTAAAGGATCTCACATCTATAGTCTAACTACACTCTTTTGTAAACAAACCCCTTATAAGTAGAGTTCAGCATGAATGCACCAAAGCTCAGCCACCACAGCAACTCCCTGTTAGAGTGAACAAAGAGGGGAAAAAACACCCCACCACCACCCCCCACACACACATCTTCAAACTAAAAGTCAGAAGCTGGTGGCTGGAGAAAGCCAGCTTTCCGTGTAATAAATGTGGTGGGGAAGGTCTGAGGGGCAGTGACATGCCCTCCATACTAAAGAATAGAGTTGGTAAAAGGCAGAAAAATCTAAATAACCTGAGAAAGAATGGCAAAAAAAATCTGGTGAGAGAATGAGACCTGGGGTGGGCCTGAGCTGTAGTCAACCACTAACTTTAGCAGTCTGTATTTTAAACACAATTGGTATATTCTGAAAACTATGGTTCACTAAGACTATATTATTTGGAAATCTAGAGGCTCTGAAGTATTAGAAAATTCTGTCACTCACTTAAGTATGCAAGTATCTTATCTGTTTTATAGGTTATAAAAATCCTGATAAAAAAAAGTTTTAAGTTGTACTTAGAAATTAAAATCTTCACAACACTGGAAGAAAGAGTAAGACAGCTAACTACGATTCTGTAGAGTATGGCTAAAAACCTGGTGTTTTTCAAGTCATCACCTTCACAGGAGGAGACAGCAAATATTATGGGAAGGCACACAGAGATGTTTTCATTTATAGCCAGACAAATTAATCCATCTACATGTATTTTGACTCTTGACACTTCTCAATCCCAAGGTTTAATTGTAAAGTTCCTTGAGATCACAGGAGATAGGGTAAGGCACCCAAGTCCAAAGCACTACAATATAAAACTGCAGAGAAAATGAATTTCACCGCAACAATAATTTAAATCAACTTTAAGCACTGAATGCCATTCTTGTGGCAAGGTGGTTTTATCTTGGCTTTTTGTCCAGTGCTGATAATTACTTACTGTAAATTTATCAGAACAAAAAGACTATATGTAAAGAACTAAAAGAATTTCAGGATTTGTAATATAACAAAACTTCTCTAATGACTCTGCAATTAATGTAATGTAATTCAGGAATTCAAAAGATCTAGAGATTTTAATAAACTGAAACACTTTGCTGCATTTGCTTTTGTTCAGACATGTCCTGCATTTACTTTCTCATAAATACTCTTTAGACTGGCAATTTACCTAAAACTAGCATAATTGAGCATATTTGTAATAATACACATGGTAATGCCTCTCACTAGGAGACTAAAGTCTTAATTTTCTTATTTCAAAAAAGGAATAGTAAGTGAATTACTGCACTTCAGAGGATGAAGCTTTTAAATTTTACTCATGCACCTCCAAATATGACACCATAGAGGCCAGATACAAGCCATGACAAAATTAATTTCTAGAGAGACATGCATTTTTAGTGTGCACTGGAATGGCATGGGCGGCCCATTCAGACTCTGCAAACAGACCAGCAATACCTTGCCAATATGACTTTTTTTTTTTTTTT
>JACDOX010000122.1:501330-611529 GCA_014549065.1 Cardinalis cardinalis | reverse complement strand
TACAATAAAATTTTGATGCTCTAGTGTGTTTCCTATAAAAAAATTTTTTAAAGTCCTTTCACAACCTGGAATATGTGGAACACGCAGGGGTAAAAACCAGCCTGCAAGGCAGCAAATAGCCCAGTGATTATCTATCTCTGAAGAGAAGGCTCAGACTGTCCACTTCAGAAAGACTGGACAAGGCTTGATCATAACCCACTGTGATTTCTCATAGATGTCATTTAGGCCATGCTTGCAGTTTGCCAGTTGTAAGTTGTACTCTTATCATATTCTTTATTATTCCTTCAAACCTTATCTGACGAGGAAAACCAGGAAATTTCATCATTGCCAGTCAAGAAAGTATCTTTCAGTGGAACTTACAAAGAATTTGGATTGAAACTGGCACTACCTATGCCTTATTTTTTTTATTCCCTCATAAATTTATGATGTATAAATTTATTATGCTTAATATTTCAGAGAATTCCACTAGGGATTTATTAAAAATTTTAGTATCTTAGCCACATGAAGAGGGATTGGTTTGAGAGGGTTTTTTTAGATGTCATTTTCTAATTGAGCATTAAGTGCCCATTGTGGCACTAAGTCCCTCATGGTATAACAGATGCCTTTGCGTTTTAATTCATGTAAGTTCCATGAATATTTATGTATATTAGTTAAAAACAATTCAGGTACAGCAATACTATTCTGTGTTCCCTCATCAACAAATAAGAAGCGTTCCCCTTACCACATGCTTATCTCTCAGTTATTAATGTACAATAACAAATTCCAAGCTCTCAGCTGGGAACATTATATTGTAATTGCTTAGTAGGCTATTAGGGCATACCTGTCTGTCAGAATCAAAATACAGGAACTAACTCTCCTAGTATGGGTAGAGAAAGATTGATTTCTTGTGCCATCTCGTGGAAAAGTTATTAACTGCAAGACGATTTTAAATATTTCACACAGTTCTGCATATGAAGAAATCTGAGGAACGTGGCTCGAGACAGTTTTGTTTCCTACACCAAAAAATCTGCTGCTTATGAAGTAGTAATCTCATTTGGTAATGTCTTACAGTCAAATATTTTCAATTAGTCGACCTAAACTCAGTGGCTGATCTTCCTGTATGCTCTGTGGACTGTACATACAGACTATTTTTAGATCTTCCTTGATGTTCACATTTTACAGAAAGATACCATGCTTCTTTTAAAATTCATTGCACTCTTTTTTTCCCCAGTGATTTTTTGAAAATCACAAACTGATTGTTCTGAAAATAAATATTCACTGATTGTTTAATTAAACTTATTAAAATGCAAATTAAAATCCCAAACTAATTACAATAATTAAAAAAGAACACATTACCACAATGATGAAAGATCAGATTTAACTTTTTCCATTATCCAATACAATGTCAATTACGTATAATTGGAAAATGAGAAAGCATAAAAGAAGTCTGAAAACAGTTTTTGCCACAGAAACTTAGCCAGGAATGAGTTACCTCATACATAGCTCAGAAGAAGGTGATGGTGTGTTATTCTGCAAGGGAGTTTGGATACTTTTGGGTTCTAAGTCCACTTGCAGTCCATGAGAGTTTGAAACACAGGCTGAATCTTCTTTCTGTCCTCTTCCCTCCAGTCATAATATTTTGGCTGTAGGAAACTGAAACAGTTTTCTAGATTCCATATCTTTGATCTATAACCACTTGCTAAGCTACATTCACAGAAGAATACAGGTGATAAGCTCCAGGAAATCCCAGTGTGTGTGTGTGTGGTGGAATTACAGTAATACTTGAGAATTTGACCATGCAGCTTTTTTAGCATTAATGTGAGTCAATAAAGTAGATCTCTATATTCCACTTTAAAAATATGTGTGCAAGGGTTTGAATTATTTCCTTTTTTTTACGGTTATCCTTTGATATCATTCAGCATGTGAATGCTAGCAAACAAAATGACAGTGGAGTTCAGCATCATTTACTCATTGCAAAAGAAATGAAATAGAATTGCCTGGGGGCAATCTAATCCAACAAACATTTCAGTAACTGCTCCATCCCACTCTCAGAAGCAACAGGCCGTTTTGCTACATTTCTGATTCTTTCTAGAGTAGATATTGCTCTCTTACAGCTCTGCATTATATTTCAATTGGTCAAGAATCCTCTATAAACAATGTCAAGACCAATGAATTGAATGTTTATCTAAATAAAAGCCACTTAATGTGCAAGCTACTGCTAAGATATCTTAGCAACTGCTAAGATATTAGGTCTGCTGCACAGACCTCCTTCAAACTGTACTGTTTAAATTCCTCTGGCCCTTAAATGCTGTTTTGTGCTTTGATGCTGCTGCAATATCTGCGCTATAAAGCACAGTGGACTCTTCAGAGGGACTTTGGAAGAGTTCTTGTGGAAGAGAGCAGTTATTCTGATTGTGTTAAGCTGTCATTTAATGTAGGTCAATCACATTAGGAAGAAACACGGAAGCATCAACAGTTAACGCACTGCTGGGAGTGTCTCAGACAAGAAACAAGGTGGTGTCTCAGGCCCTGTTATCTGGGTCTCAAGCATATGGTACATTAGGAGACTATACAGCCCTAAGTTCCTACCCAAGTGCTCTCACCACCTTCATTGCATGCTGCTGTTTCCGGAGAGTTTGTGATCTCAATCACAAGGTTGCAAACAGCAAAGTGTTGAATTACAAACTGTCTGTACAGGTCTGGTCCAAGTCACACTAATTCAAGAGCTGACATGAGTCAGTTTTAATCTGACACAAATCATTTGCTTCTTAACATGGGTAACAGCTTACATACTGTTGTCCATACCATAAGCCTATGGAAATATTTGCGCCAGCACCATCTTTCACGTCACTATCAAAATTGGACCTGTTGTAGGCGGTTATTGTTGACTTCTTTCTTAATAGGATGAGAAGTGAAGTCTTATTCCAGTCACATAAAAATTAATGAGACTATAAAATTAAGTGCTGACAAAGTACAAAAGATTATGCTCTCTTCCTTTCAGAATGTATGTTCCTTTGTAGCAAGGGTTCACATAAGCATGCTTTCCTATTTGTTTATTTTGCTGCTACTGTACATCCATTGCAAATAGCATCATTTTCTGGTCAAAATCACTCACCCATTATTCGATTACTATAGTAAAACCTGCTGTCAAAATGTTATTCCTGGTATCTCCTGAAGAAACTTTCCTGCCTTGCCACAGATGTGGTCCGAGATCTATCCCTGTTGAGGATTCCTACAACACTCAGCATAATTTCCAGACATTGGATCCATCTCTTGACCACATGGACTCAGATGGCTTATGGATTGGGTAAGAGAACGGGCTACCTGGAGTTTCTTGTGTTGATAGCCCTAAGCATCCAGAAACACTCACCACTGAAAACAAGAGTTGAAAAAATGAAGTTGATTCAAGGGAACTTTCTTAGGTCTGAGTTTGGAAATCCTGTTAAATCTTGTCTTCCAAGCTGCGTTTGAAGGATTAAGCACCTTTTTCAGGTACAATTTCTTCTCTTCAGGTTTCAGAATTCTGCCAGATATTATGTGTGAGACTTGTTAAAACTGCAGGTCCCACAACCCATTAAAAATTAAATCTAAGTACCCTTAACACAGTGAAATCAATGAAGATTTCTGAGGTCAGCTTGAGTCAAAGGACAATTTGGTAACTATGTTAATGGACCCATATTCAAGGAACTCAAGTACATAATCAGCATTTCTACAAGACAAATTAGATGGTTAATAACATGTAAATAGAACCACAATATTCAGATTACGTCATTAGTAGTGGATGTGCAACTGCAATGTCGTCAGAGAGAACACACACACAGACCTAGATGGAAATTGCCAAATTGTTTTGTTGATAGGGAAGAAAGGGAGGAGAGCTGGATTCCATCCTCCCAGCTGTGTCAGTTGTATAAGGTTAACAGAGCGGAAAGTACTAAAAATTTAATTTTGCCTTGGAAAGCCTGCCAATTTTCCATTTTCACACTTCTTTTATAGACAATGCCTCACTCTTCCTCACTACTCTCTTACTTGCTGTTAGGCATTTCCTTTTCAATTTATTATTGCACTTCTTCTTGATGTGTTTTGTTTCTTCCATTTAATCTCTTTGTAAATAAAGCTATGGTGGCATGCAAAATGTCATCACTTGCCACAGAGGACATGGAGGTGACATATAGCTCCTCTGTAGCTCCTTCCACAAAGAGCCACAACTCACTTTGTTGTCTAACCTGTGTGAATAAAGAAGAGGACATGACAACCTATGTTCCCACGGATATGACATTGGCCACAATGCCCTTATCTGTTGCAGTGGATATGATGTCAGCTTCAAAGTTAAACATTCTTGTTATTATAAGCCTATAAAATGACAGGACAGTAATGCGTATTTACTCAGTGTTTTGGTGATCCTTTCTCAGACAGTTATAAATTATTTCTTAGATGAGAGCTTTTTATACTTGATAAATAGCAGATGATTGTCACTACTTTACTGTTTAATTTTTAAATTAATTTGAAGTATAACTCTCCAACTATAAAGTGCTCTGAGACTACTAAGAAATTAATCACATTAAATGAACTTCATTATAAATCATCATCCTTATATGACTCTCAAAATCAGGCACTGGAAGAAATTAATGCATCAAAGCAGGGTTCTCAAGGCATCATTTAAACAGAAAATGCATTTCAGAATTGAGAAAACAGTAGGCATGTATTAAAATTATGGAATTGTGTGGAACTCCTCTATCGAAGTTATGTAAAACCCAAGTTTATATATAGTGAGAGCATACATGTTTGCAACACCTCTAAAATTTAAACCTATGCATTAAGCTCATATTATTAAAAAAGTTTTTAAGGCATTATAGATCTGAGGAGTGACCTACAGTCTCAGTCTTATACCACTGCAAAACTTCCAGTATTTATGTTTAAGAAGACAAAAAGCCAGTCATGCATGAATAAAAGCAAATATGGTGCACTTTCTACAAAAACCAAAACATCTTCAAATTGAAAAGAAAAACACCAAATACACAAAATATAGTTATTAAACTTGTAAAAAACATGGAAAATTTTTAAAGAGACCTTGGAAGATAAAATATGAAGCACATATCAGAAGTTACAATTTGTAACTATACTTTGCTTTTTTGATAAAATCCAATCCTTTGAAATGAGAAAGAAAAAGGAATAAACTACTTCTGAATATGAGACTGCCGATTTTTATAACTGTATAGATATTTGCAAGTCTTAAGTGCAATGTCAGAAAGCAAAGGCAAAAGGCTAAATATCCAAGCTATTCATCTGGGCAGCCATTCAGAATATTCAAACTGAAACAGGAAATTACAAATTATGAAAACATAACTTTCTTTTTTCAAGTACCGTTTTAAATTACATTTAAACAAAGTTCAGAGAATTTGAACTTGAGTAGGAGGCTTCTTGTATTAGTCTTTCTGCTAAATGCTCGATATCTAGAGGTACTGTCCGGTGGCCTACACTAAACTCTGGAAATCACTATTATGATTAGTTTAGGAACTTGCCTCTGCTCGACTCATCTATTTTTTCTAGCACCTGCTAGGCTGGTTTTTTTTTTATTTTACCACACAGAATATGAAAGGAAAATATAAGCCTGAAAAGCTAAGTTGGTAAAAATTTTGTAAAATTTCGTCAGAACAACAAACAATTGCTGAGAATGAAATGCTACAGTGAAATGTTCGAATACAACACAAATTAAATTTTAGATACTTCTCAGCTCTTCAGAATTATTTTAAAGAAACTGATATATAATAAACAGATTCAAACCTGCAACTGCAAATTTAAACATTTTTTTGAATGGAGCTTCAGTGTCTTAATTGTAAAAGATATGTTAAGGCTAATCAAAGGGGATCTAATGAACATATAGAAAACAGAATGCAAAACAAAAAATTATCTAGATCCACACTAACTAGATTTTAATTTATTATGCAAGATAAATTCTTAGACTTCAACAAGGTTTTAGATTCCATAGAGTTGAAAATTTTTATCCAGCTGGTTTTTGAAATTTCAGACTTTCCATGAAAAGACAGACTTTCCATGAAAAGCCAAAAAGTTTCCCCAGTCTGAGTGAACTCCCTAAAGTATTCTCATTTTAAAAAGGCTTGGGGAAGAGTGGAGTTAATTCTTCTGCACCCTTATTTTTCTACACAGGAGCAGACATTTCATGGTCAAGAGCTGAAAGCACAAAATACTAATGCACAGAGTCCAGACAGCATACTCTTAAAAGGTTTGTTTTTCTTAGCTGGTTTATGCCAACTTGACAAGGCAAAGGTCTACAAAATTAGTATTTTACGACCCCAGACCAAAAACCAAAAGGCAATTTGCTGCCCCTGACCCTGTGCAGCATAAAAATAGAAGTAAAAAAGAAAAAAAGTGTGGTGGAGGGGCTGCCTTCATTTTGCTCCAAAATAAACATTTACTTGCTTTTTAAAGGAGGGAGGGAGGAGGGAAGGAAAACATTGACTTAATGGAGCATAAAAGAAAACAAAGTTTGTTAAGTTCCTCTGTCCCTCTCTAGAGAATTACCTCATTTAAATGCAAGACCCATCTATGGATAATGGAAAAAATAAAAGCTTTGTGAATGTAGGCATGAAAAATTCTTATACTTGCAGAAAACATTGATGAGTCAATATCTGTTTATTTGGAAGATTTATTTAGTGTAACAGATAAGTACTTTAATTAAAGCTTCCATCTGTGGAAGCTGACAAACACTGCACTTTCACTGTTTCTGACCGTGATAATGCTGAAGGGGAATGTTTCTGTGCAATAGTGTCACCAAGGCCATTATATGGTATTTAATGACTATGTTGAAAAAACGGAGTGTCGCACACTTATCTCTGATGTGAATGTAAATGTGACCTTTTCTAAAACTAAAAAGGACATGAATATAAAGAAGAAGCAACATATTCCACTTATTTCACAGCATTTCAGCAAGAAGGCAGATCTAAACCAAGAGTTACAAGTGAATATGATGCTGCTGAAAATGTACTTCAATTTATAAAAAATAAAAACCAGAGATACCAGCTGTATAGGTATATGGGTATTGATATCTCTGTGTGTTCTTTTGGGTTACATTTCAGTTATTTAGTTGAGTTTAGTTTAGTATTTTAGTTATATATGCTATATGTACTGAAACTGCTTAATAGAATATTCCTTTGTCACCAGAGAAGGTGTATCATCAAGATGCAGAAACACAAATTCTTTAATTAAACAGAAGTAAATGGTAAAAAAATGCTTTATAAGTAAACCTAATTGAGATACAAGGAAAACTGCAGAAGAAACGTCAGGTATAATAGATTATATGTAAATTGTAAAATGCGTACATAGGATGCCAATGAAATTTATGGGACTAGCAATAAAGGTGAACATATTCCAAAGTGTCATCTGCAATAACAGACCACTGCCACTAGCATGAGAGACAAGGTGCAGAGGTGGAAGACTGGAAGACTGGTGTACAGGTAAATCAGAATTACTGCTCAAGCAACTGTATTACCCAAGAAAAGAGCTTCATTATAGAGGAGACAAACCAGGCAGTAAACGATCAACACAATTACCTAGTTGCCCATAAGGCTGTCATACAATTGTCAACACAAGATGTTTTGTTACATAACAAAGGATTCCAAATAAACTCATAGTTACAGTGCCATAATGGGTAACACATCTTAATACTCTGCTGTTGGCAATGCTATGCTCATACAACACTTTAACCAAATCAATAAAAATAATTGAGAAAGTGTGAAATGAAACATATGGGCAAATCTGTCTTATTATCACAACTCTGGGATATTCCAAAAAGCATCTGCCTTGTTCAGTGCCCTTCATTTTATTAAATCCTAGAGGTTCCAAGTGTTTTTTTTTTTTAAAGACTGTGAAATCAAATGACAACATAAAAGCATTTATTTAATTGTTTTTACCAACAGTGTCTACTTTCAAGATTACTGATAATAGGCTTAAGCTTCTGAGAAAAATGCATGAACTTTGGTCTGTTAGAAAATTTACTAAGAATCTGCTGGTGGATCAAGGCACAGTGATGCACAATTATATAAGTGGTTTCATCTCATTATGGAACATGGTATTTTAAGTTCTTAATTATATGGAAGTACATGGGCTAACTGAATTTCAAAAGTACAGTCATAAAACATCTCACAATGTATCTTGCTTATCATATCTCACGCTTGCAAAAAGAGCTGGTGTATTTCTTCGAAGTGTTTCTGTGATTTATGATTTCTAGAATCACATCTTCTTCATTGCTTCTACAGTTACCCAAACAGTCCTTTTGCAAGCACACTTGCAAAAGTCTGCCCCTGCAGACATACAACAATGTTCAAAACCTATCTGTATTTCCATGAAAAATAGTTTCAGTGAAACTTTGCCCTTGTTGCTACAACTACATGTTCATGTTTCAAAAGCAATTACTTAGAGACACCCACATTCCTACTTCATTTGATAAGCAAAAAATGCTTATCCTCTCCAGCCAAAAAAATCACAGGTCAAAGTTGCACTAATGATTGCAATCACATCCTCAAGTGATGCCAGCAGAAAAATAAAATGTTGCTACAAAGGCTGTTACTGTTGCTAGCTACGCATCTTTTTCCCCCTGCTTGCTTATGTGACCAATGGCCCCTGCAGTCACCTGTGACACAGGACACAGGGAAGGCCAAGAAAGCATGGCCATTATCTTCAGTGAGATGCAATTTCTGCACTGGGAGCAATATTCAGTAATGCTCAGTAACATTCCAAGGTAATGGAGAAAATTAATTTTTTAAACATGACTCTTAGGACATTGTCTCCTCTCATTTCATCACACGTCTCAATTTTGAAGATTGTGTTTAGAATTCATGGCAAGAATTGGCACCAATATCTAATTTTTTGTCGTATGTTAAACATATACTTACGAGTCTTAACAGATGTAGGCTCATATGGAAAAGAATAGCAAAGAGTAAATGTCAAAAAACCAAGGAATCTTCTTCCTCCTAATCCATTTTCTTGAAAAATGAGACCTACACATGGTTTTGGTGGAGCACCAAGGTTAACTCTGTAAAGAGTCTTTTATCACATCTTTTAGTGTTACTTTAGTTCTGATATGCCAATTTTTTTTCTGTTTAGCATAAACTGAAAATCTCACTTGTCTTACCTAACAAGACCTTTATAGGACCTGGACATCTGTAGGCTTGAAATGTAAGATGTCTTAATAACTGTGGGCCTTTACAAAAGATGTATTTTGAAGTATTGCTGTAGCCAAGACAAAGACGGGGGCAAGGTCAGAGTCCAAGACCAAACCAAGTTTTACACTGATTTTTCCTTTATTTGATTTTCACTGCCAGCTGGAAATTGAGCTGCAATAAAATTAACCAGCATAGCTTCTTTCTACTGTTTTCTTATAAAGGAAAGTCAGCTGTCAGAATTGGAAGATTTTCAAATTATATCTGATTGACCAGAAATGCCAAACCTCGTGACAGTCAGGATTCACCCTAAAGAACTGGTGGTAGAGCATCTGTCCCTGAATTCAACAAACCAGAACAGTTCTGGCAAAGTTTATCAGCACAGTTCGCTGCTGCTTCTCACATGCTTTGTCTAATGTGACTGGCATCTCCTTGCAGGGATGAGACCATAGCATAAGCAAAACAATGCAATAAAAAAGAAAATTATTCTTGAGGTTGGTTCCTAAATTATTCTGGAGGTGGTTCCTAAATATGTTTTTTTTTTTATCTTCTATTCAACATCAACGCAGAAAACTACACTGAAAAGAGAGGTTATGTTATATAAAAGCAAAAGGCCAAGTTAAAAGTTTACAATTTCCATAATTCATAAGAATTTATAATACCAGGTGAAATGTCAATATACTGCTCAAAACACAAGAAATTCTTTGCCAATAGCTCACTGGATTTCTTTCTTGAAAGTTACAGCTCACTCTTTTCCTTAAAACTTTTCCAGGGACATTGTTTAATTTTTATATAAGTTTTAAAAAGCATTTGTTTTAAAATCCCTTTTAAAAAGTGCTGAAAGTGCATCCTTTATCAAAACAGAATTGTATTGGACTGGGTGAGAATTACATTCATTTTTTTAATACCACTCCTAAAACAGTTAAAAATATTGGCCAGTTTTGCAAGCATGTATTCATTCAATAATCTGCTCAGCCCTGTGAGAGTACATAGCTATGTGCATGCATATGTGTAAGGCAAGAATCTAAATAAGTAAGAATTTAATGGGCAATTCATTTCAAGGTCTTGCTTAAAATTGTCCTGGCTTTAGCAATATTTCTGTGAAAAAATATTGAAGAGGTTTAGCATTTCCTCAAAGGCTTACCAGAAATATAAAATCTTGACTTGCAGCCCAGTATTCACAGCAAAACCAATCTAGAAGAAACACTAAGTGAATGTATGCCCACACGTTTGTTACAGTGTCTTGGAAAACTTTAAGTCAAGGATAATAACTTAGGCAAATGTAAGGTCCCCATTAAGCACTAGCCTAAGAACCTTGTGTATTAAACCCACAAAAAGATCATATAAACAGATTTTTATTTAAAAAATCATCAATTCATCTAAACCCTTTTTTGTGCATTTTACTTGCACAAAATATCTTCTGGGACCCCAGAAAGTGTCTCCTCCCCTCACTGTGGCATGTTTCCCTGCTTTCAGGAGCCATCGAGAAGCAGAAGTGCTGGATCAGCAGGAGTGGGTTTGCAGAGCTGTGCTTCTGTCCTGGAGAGAGGAAGCACCAAAAACCCCACCTGAAGCTTGCTGGCAGAGCAGATTCCTACAGGATGAAGACAAGTATCTCCTTACTGTGGGCGCATTTTCTGGAGCGGGCCAGGTGAAATGTCAGGAGCCTCTGGGACGGGGTCTAAATCCCCACCCAACATGACGCCTTGCTGCAGTGCTGGGCACTGTCAGCATTCCCCGGAGCCACACAAACACGGTGCCCTCGCAGTGCTCTACTCTCAGTGCCGTGGGACACACACCAGGTATCGGGCCCTTGAAAGGAAGGTGTAAAGGCTCTGGAGACTCCCCCCTCCAGCCGGGGAGGTTCAAAGCTGGCAGGAGATACTTGGGTGGGATGTGACCACTGTTTTATCCCTCAGGCTCCCTGGCCCACAGACTTGTCTGTGATGTTGTCTGTTTTCAGTAAATGCTGCCATGGGACAAAGCAAAACCTTACTATCTCCATTGCTTGGGCATAATCTGTCAGAGCTGCACCTCAGACTTTCAAAGAGGCAGAATTCCAACTCTCCTTCCTCCTCCTCCAAAAGACCCTCTTATGTTAGCACATTTTAATATGCATGAAAAAAGCAGATATATTAACTCCCACTTATTAAAATCAGGTAATTGCAAATATGTATGTGGGTTTGTGGGTTTCCAAGCAAAGTCGGAAAAAAGAGGTTTTCATTAATGTTATTTTGGCAAATATTTTTCCCAAGGGCATAGGCTAGTGAACAAAATGATTACAAGAAATTACAGTATGTACCATGAGTACTTTTTGGTATGCACAGAACAATTTAAGGCATTATAATGTCATACTGCCAAATAAAAAAAAAACCCAAAGAAAAAAAAAATACAGACTTTTAAATTTATTCAGAAAATCATACCCTCTTTGCCACCAGATACAGAAGTTTTAAAAGCAAGATAAGATTCTTAAAAGCATGCTTTAAACACAATGTCAATTACAAGTTGGAGAGTGTTTATTTAAAAAAACAAAGTGAAAATTTCTTATGGCTTTAATCCAAGTCCCTTTGAAGCTGCAGAGTTTTTCCCAATGACTTCAACTGGCTTTGGTTCAGGCCTCAAAACCATTTGTCATTATAAGATGCAACCACTCATTTCAGACCAGCCCACCCCAGAGGAAGTTCTACACCTACACATGATGCACCCACAGCCAGGCAGCCTGCACCAAGCCCAGGGATGCCAGCAGTCTCTTAATCCACTGATCTCCTGGGGAACAGAGGATGCCTTTCATAATGCATTTGTGCCATGTCTTGCTTGAAGCCTCGCCCATCATCAGGGTGCTGATCTTGCCTGCAGTAAGAATTCCCCTGTATCCCATATGTTTCCCTTCACTATGCCTGTAGAAGCACCCACAATTTTTCTGTTTACAGGAGAAACAATAGAAACCTAAACAACTTACATGGGATCCCACACAGTGCCAAGTGACAGACATGGGCATTCGGTCCAGAATTAACCCCATTCCTCAAACAAAAATGATTAGGAAAAATACTCAGTCCCAGCCCCCTGCCCTCATGTAGCACTGTCTCAGTGTCTCAGCACCTCCAACACAGTCGGCCAAAATGACTGGCTTGAGGCTGAGGAGAGTAAGGAGTATTCACACCATTCCCTGCTGTGGCTTTTGCTGGGTGTCCCAGAGCAGGAGGAGCCCTGAGATCAAAGCATTCCATCTGTTTTGGAGATGAATTCCTCATTGGTTTGGTTGGATTTGCTTCTTTTAAACTGGGGAAACTGTCTCCACAAAAGCAGCAGACATCAACAGCAGAGGATTGCTATGGCAGATACCTGGATAAAAGAACAGGTAAAGAAATCACAAAAATAGTCACTAATTATTAGGAAAGACATGGAAAAACATCAATGAACATCCAGCACTTACATTTAATAGGATGCAAAATTGCAGGCCACAGCAAAGTCAGGAGCAAACTTGTGCTGGAAACCAAAGATCCACACACCCATTCAACTGGGAATGTTTGAGTCTGCAAGTTAGTGAACAACAAAATTCTTACTCCATTGGCTTTTCAAAATGTCAGGACAGAGTCCATTCATAAGCATATCTATTTATAAATATATAAATTTTGTCTTTAAGTCTGCCTTAAGAAAACAGTATTTCCAAGTAGAGGAGATGTAATAGTGAATAGTGCTGTGGTTGTCCTCTGAGAAACATCTAAGAGAGGACAAGGGTGAGGGATAGTATAATGGCATAAGGAACAGAGGAAGAAAAGACATATGCTTCCCTTCATAAAGAAACAAATATCTTCAAACACATACCTTCCCTTCCCAAAGAAACAAATTTTTTATTCCTAGTGCTCCCAATGTTAGCAGTAAACAATTTGAAAGGTTTCTTGAGTATTTTGTTGTAAAATTATCAGCTGAGCTGGGAAGAGAAGAATTCTCTGAGGAGACATGCATTTGGTGTAGACACAAGATGATGGAACAAAAATGGAGTACAGCATCCCTTCCTTGGTAAGAAAAGTACATGGCTGCTAGCAGTTTGCAAGATATTTCTCCCACCACCTCAGGTTAACTCTCATAAAAATATTTAAATCTGAAATGAAAGTAATTAAATGGAAAACCACATCAAGTTATGAAAATATATCCATTGGATTAACAACAGGGCAAGGCAATGATCTTTATCATAACGGTAAAGCCTCAGACTATATTTGAGAATAATCAGCCTCAGCTGAAGTAACGTTATATCTAAATTAAATTATTGTACCTTAAATGTTTCTGGTTTAAGCTACCTAGATATTTACTTCTTTAGTTTGCTGTTTTCCTATCCACCACCCTGACTGTTAATTATTTTTTCATCCTGGAAGGAATTTCTTCTGTTTCATAGTGCTGGTGGTTATCAAATAGCTACTTTGAAAGCAGACTAAGAATTAAACTTCTCGATAAGATTTTAAAAACTGATTGTTATGAATCAAGACTACAACAGCACCAAACATCTCCAGTTTATTTCCACTAGTATTATCTCCACTAGTTTATTAGCTTGAAAAGAAATATGCAAGAAGTCTATGTGGAGGGTGGTCCCTACAAAAAAATTATTCTTCAGTAACAGATATAAAATATGGAGCAACAAGAACACTTTCTGTAATTCTCCTTGATGGTTTTTTATTACTTGGTGTATGGAATAAGCATTCAATTAAATTAATGTAGTGATTTTAATTTAAATTCCCTCCTTTAATTCCATTGCTTTTAAAGTTAACAACCTACTGATCAGATGGATTATTTCAGTTTTAGACAGAGGTTTTATAAAGGACAGTTAAACCATCAGGTACACTGTAATTGAGATAAAGTAAAGTTCCTCTTTTCCTCTTTTAGATCAATAGAAATGAGAAGTAGCTACATGGGATTCTGTGTTCCTTCAGTACTTTATTATTTTAAATTCCGACTCTCCTGGAGATTTACAGCCCTCAGAACCTCATACTATTTCCAGTTCCTGCCATAACCTCTGTTACATTACTTCCCCCTGCTTGTGCAATCTTGAGGTATTCAGATAAGATTTAGAACCCTTTTTTTTTTTTTAATTTTAATCAAGAATGGGGCCTGGATAGGACAAGAGCGACACAGTGACAGTGAAAACCCTCCTGGCAGTTCTATGTGGAGGCAGGGGTCCATAGGCGCTGCTACAAGATTCCTCACTAGAGTTTGTCCTGCTCTCACCACAGCCTCAAGGAGTGTGACTGAGTGGAAGCAAGAGAAATTGGATTTGGATTCAGAGCTGCACAAGATCTCACATACCCCTGGGACAGCAGCACATCACGTGCAAATGTGTTTGTTTTCCATTTCATTTGTGGCCTTATATTCCAGATATTTTTTCTTGCAAAATCAGGCATGTTTGCACACTAACACATGCAGGGGTTGCCTTTTATTTGAGGTCACAAAACAAGCCAGGTGGCCAGTCTTCTGCAGCGGCAACCCAGTGCTAGGAACTCCCACTGTGTGGGGGTTTAAGAAGGAGAAATTATTAGAGTCCAGACATTACAACTTTACAACATCAATCATAGCACAAGCCAGGAACAGTAGGTGTAAAGGTTTTTACAGCATTTTTCTGGAATGGAAATCCTGCTGAACCAATTTTTCTGTATTTTATCACAGTAGACACAGTACATTTTGGTCTAGAGAAAGATCTGACTGACCCAGATAATACAGACTTGGTTTATCTTGCCAAGTGAACACATTTAGTATTTCTTAACAGTCCTAAGATTGTTTAGAATTCATATTGGTGATTGAAGGAGCCCATACTTGTCATATCTGGAAGCTGTGCAAAACAAAGACTATACAGGGTCCCTTTTGAAAAATTAAAAACAAAATTGAGTTTTCTGGTAAGATAGAACTAAAACTCATACACTGAGTCATGCCATTGCTTGTGCCATATGCTACTACTATTTGTATGTTACTATTCAGTTTTCCATTGTTTGAGCAAATTCCCAAAATTTTATTATAGTCATGGATTCCACTTATATTTATATATTTATTCATAGAAAGGGAACATATATTGTTGTCCCTTGACAATGATATGAATTTAATCCCGTTCCTCAAAAAGAGGATGGTTTTGCCAGTTGATTTTTTATTCCTATTTTGGGTAACTGAAATGCTGATTTGGAGTACAGCTTGCAGTAGCATTTGCCTGTCTAGAAACAGAATTACTTTCTACCCATGGTAAAACTATGACGTAGGGTTTGTTTGAAGATACTACTCTCCAAGCAGCTGGGTGTTTCTCTGCTTACATCTGTTTTGTCAAACATCTCAAGGTCTGACAATCTTTTGAGATTGTCCAACTCAGGAAATATTTGTGAGCTGTCTTCCAGAAAGTGTCATACCTTTTCCCTTTACTCCCACGTAGGTGAAGTGATTCCTCCGAAAACAAAACCAGTGAGTGGCATCTGATGAACTCCTTAGATAGTAAGTGAGAAAAAAATTAAATTCATCTCTCTAATAAAAGTTTGAGGTACTGTTGCCATAAAGAAAATTCCCTATGACTCACTGTGATGTTCACAGCCATGACAGATACAAAAGCAAAGGATTCGTATGTCAGCAGGGAGCTTGTTCCTCTGGATGAGTCTTTAGTGAAATCACTAGATGAAACTAAGAGTAGTGACATTTAGATGAAGGAATGAACCTGCCTATCAAAGTTTGTAGTAATGTCTGTTTGTAGTTAGCATTGTGGATGAATCCTCAGATTTTATACAGCTGCCTATACTGCACTCTTCATAGCTTTGTCTTCTCTACAGTGTCAATGGGTAAAACAGAAGAAAACCCTGCAGTAGTGTAGATCTTGGACAATATCAGAACAGAAGTCAAACTGGAGCTAGTGACACATCTATAGTCAGTTTTCCCACTCAGACTAGGAACCATTACTCAGTTTTCCTGCCCTGTGATTTCAAATCCATTCTCCATCTGCCCTCTATGTTTTTCCAAACAGGGACCTTCCTGCCTCACCAGTGGACCGCTGTTCACAGTATCAACACCCAATCCACTTTTTCTAATGTCAGATGCAGTCTTCTTATGAAAATCATATATACAGAGTAGGGTACTAGAAGCAAAAGAAAACTTTTGAACCAATCTCACAGTCTTCTCAAAAATACCTTGCCCTTTACTCATCCGCCAGACATGTAGTTGCTCCTAGAAAAGCCATTCTGCCCTTAAGAAAAATTCCAACTCTGCTAGACCTGCCAGGAAGAAGTACTTTTGCAAGTCCAAGTGGGCAGTATTGTGCTGGTTTTGTTTGGACCCAGCCCCAACCGCTCCCTCACTTACTGCCACCTTACCATCTTGTCCCATCCACTTACCTCCTCATCCCTTCCCTGATCTCCCTTGACCTTGCTTCCAACTCTTGGGGAAGAAAGGCAGACTCTGGCTGGGACTGTGCAGCAGATAGCACAGGCAAGACTAATCTGAGAAGCTGCAGAACAAAACGTTACTGCCAATCCATACGACTTAGGAGTAGACACTAACACGCTGGTGGTAGTTCTTGTGCAGAGGTGCTCACCTGAAGTGCACAGAAGGCATTTGCATGCCATCATGGCTCTGATCTTGGCACCTCAGATGAGCCCACCCACATCACCAGAGGGTGAATATCCCTCTCCAGTACTGTGTGTATTGCCAAGGCTGGCCTAGAAAATTATGTATTGCTCCTCAACCATCTCTTTGAGAGCACATCCACATAAAGAGTGGATGGGAAAATCAGTATAGAAATCTGACCTTTTTCTGTCTGTAGTGGATTTATGAGGCTTAAAGAAGAGAATTAGGAGTTTCCCAAACGATATTGAAAACACACAAAGTCATAATCCTCTCTGACTACTAGAAATAGGCTGAACTTGAGACAGCACTGTAGAGAAGCTTCCATTGACTACCATTCATTTGCTTACTTATCTTTTCTCTCACCAACAAATCTGTGGTATAACTGAACCCTTTTCTCTCCATTTAACCTGAAGTAAGTTAGAAAAGGAACAAAGAAAGACAGTGTAGTTGATTAATCAAGTTCATTTATCTGAGATAAGGAAACCTGGAAAAAACCAAAGAATGTCACGTAAATAAATGTCACCTTTTTTTCTTTTTCATTTATCCTTTATTTAGTAAAAGCACCCAAAGCTGCATTATTTTAACACAAGTAATAAAGCTTTCATATTTTATTCCTACCAGTGCATTTCCAAGTTCAGGTGAAATGCTGGAAATAAGTAATGCTGCCATATCTTGAACACAGGGTGTAGATCACAATGATACATGACTTACAAGTGAATCCCAATGTCATAAAATAAAAGCTTGTAGTTTAAAGTGTGAAACCTCTGAATTAAGGAATTGAGGCCATTTCTATTTCCACAAAGTACCATAACAAAAACAGTGCCTGTAGGATAACATACTTCATCATACCCTTTGCATCACTTTATTGAATACTCCATGTTGGATCTAGAACTTATAGCTATAGTGTGTGTTGGCTACAATGAGAATGCGTACCGCTTGTATTACAGAAAGGGGTCATGAAATGAATGGACCTGTCTGCATGTTTAACAAAATGGAACAGCAATACCATAAAACTGCACCACATGTGAATATTGTGAATGGTTAAGTTATACAGTCATTCATTCAAAAGTCCAAATATTTCAATGAAAAAAATGTATATAAAATGTAGTAAAACATAAATTACATTTAAAGGTCTGTACACAATTCATCCTGCAAATAGAAGCACAAAAACAGCACCTTGTATATTATTGCTTATTTTGGTCTTCTAAAGTTCAAAGATCATTTTACTAAAAAGTCGGGAAAAAAACATGGATCACATGCAATCCAGCAGTAACTGTGGTAAATCAAGTAAGTCTGTAACTCCGCACAAAACCCAACACTTTGTAGGAACACACATGTGGAGCTCTTTTCTATACTTGATAACCAATTAAAGTTGGATTTATTAAGTTAGTGCACACCTATAATATCCCCTACAATATCCCCATTTTTGGTTAACAGTGTATTAAGGCTGTTTGCTGTTGAAAATACACAGCAGAGAAGGAATACTTTCATCCACAAATGCAGTCAGATGATCTCATTTGGAAGCTTCTGTCAGTCATTCACCCAAACTGATGAAAGAAAATCATCCTTTCTCCTTTCATGTTACTCCACAAGCTCTTGTGGATACTCTAGCTCTATATGAGTTCAAAATCATTTGGATAAATTCATGGTAGAAAATTCCATCAAAGGCTATTTAACAGAAAAAATTCCACTTCTGTCCTGGGAAGGCCCTTAGCCACAAATTGCTGGAGGCTGGGGTAATACCCTGGGAAATTTCTGCGAATGAAATTGCCCTTGCAGTCTATCCCTTGGCAGGCATTATTGATGGTCTTTCAAGATGCTACTGGGCTGGACCCATGGTCTTACTCGGCACAGGCAATTTTATGTTCAGTTTCCCCCTTTCCTTCTTATTGTAATACAAACACAGATCATTATTCTCAACTTAGATCTTCAGACTCAAAAAGCAAACAGCAATCTTGTGTCCATTATGTTGATAAGATAAATACTACAAACTAAGCTGTCCATCACATCCAGGGCA
Source organism: Cardinalis cardinalis (assembly GCA_014549065.1). NCBI lineage: Eukaryota > Metazoa > Chordata > Aves > Passeriformes > Cardinalidae > Cardinalis > Cardinalis cardinalis. The sequence goes on along the minus strand of JACDOX010000122.1, from coordinate 592,776 downwards.
CTTCTCTATGCTTAGAGCAATTCTGCAACCGTAGCTGGATTCCTTTTTGTGTTACTGGTTTAAGCATAATTCACTAACATTACACTCATATATCATGATATACATGATGGGCAATGCTACTCTGCAACATGTTGCACAGCAACAGTACATATTTAAAAAGCAGCTCCTCTCAAGAACTCTAGGACAGTAAAAAAGATTAAACCCAGCAAGTCTATACCACCATATTTGAAAAATCTGCTGGTGGCAATGCTCATTAGACCTGGTATGTCATTACTGCTGCACTTTTAAATGGATGTTGCTTTTTCTTAGTTTTGTTTTTTTGAGTCACATCAAAATCACTCTACTAAGCCTAAGGATCTACTGTCTCCATGCATGGAAGCGATGTGGAATTCTTAGCAGTAGGCCAAATTCCTTAGGCTTCTGACTGAATTTCTGCTTCATCCATCTGAAGTGTGTCATTATCACCCAGCAATTCTGTTTCAGGCACCGAGCCCTCTTCCTCCTCCTCCTCCTGGACAGGGTTCTGGGCAATATCTTCTGCTCCATTGTGTGTGTCATCTGTGCCTTCTGACAGCAGAGCAGCCCTGTCAGCCACCGACGCATTGGAAGGTGCTGTCGTTACATAACCTGTGCTGGTGGATCCACTCCCGCTGTGGTGGGAGCCTGGCTTGGGAATGATCTGGGGAGGTATTTGCTGAGGAGCCATTTGCATTGGAATTTGGACGGGATAAAAATTTGGCAAGTAAGCACCATAGGCAGGCATAGGCTGGTAACCATTGACTGGAATGTAGAGCTGAGGAGGCGGGACCATTGGTCTCATCTGGCCTTTCATTTGTATGAACTGAGGTTGAGGGAAGGCTGGAGTTTTCTGCTTTGGTCCAATGTATCTAGCATTGCTGACATTGCTAACAGGGCTTGTGCTGAGAGAACTTGTTTGTGTGGTGTTGCTTGCCCCAGAAGTTTGCGCTGAGCTGTTGTAATTGGAAAGGTTCCCCCATGTTCTTAGTCTGTTATGTATATCTTTAAATCTTGGTCTTCTGTTGGGAAATTCATTCCAACATTCCAACATCAAAGTGTATATCCACGTGGGGCAGTCATCAGGACATGGCAAAACTTGTCGGTTCCTGATCATCTCAATGACATCCTGGTTGGAATAACCACAGTAAGGCTGCAGGCCATAGCTGAAAACTTCCCACAACACAACTCCATATGACCATATATCCGAATCAATAGAAAACTTGCCATACATAATAGCCTCAGGGGACATCCACCGGATAGGAAGAAGGGAATTTCCCATCAGTTTGTAGTAATCAGCAGCATAAACTTCCCTAAAAAGGCCCAAATCAGATATTTTCACATTCAGTTTATCAAACACCAGTATATTTCTAGTGGCCAAGTCCTTGTGGACAACATGGTGGCTAGAAAGATATTCCATTCCTGCAGCTATCTGAGTCACAATGTGAAAAAAGTCTCCTGGCTCCAGAGTGGATTTTACTGTCTTGTCATCATCAGTGCTGCCAACATCCGAGTGGGGAGATCTCATCACCAAGAACTCATGGAGATCACTGTGGGAACAATAACTAAATATCATACTTACAGGTTGTTCCTTTGTCACTATTCCCAGCAAACAAACTATGTTTGGGTGCTGTAATCGTGATCTCATCAATGCCTCATGTTTAAATTCTTCCCGAAGAGCAAGTTCTGCTTTGTCTTTAAGTGTCTTAATGGCAACGGCTTGTGTCTGTTCACCTGGTGCTGTACCAAAGAGATGCCCCTTGTAGACTTTTCCAAACCTCTCCTCTCCTAGTTCCTCCATAAATCTCACAGTGGACAGATTAATTTCTTTAAGCTTAGCCTGAAATGAAGAAAAGACAGTCAGTAAAAAGTATCACAACATTTTCTGAACAACAGGATCCCTTATGAAAGATCTCCAGTGGTTAGATCTCCAAATGGAACAAAAATTGGGTCAAAAGGATTTTTCTGGTTTTTTGTGTATTCACATCAGTATATTGATTTCACAATTAACCTTGAAATGAGTTATACTATTATCAGAAGTACAAATTGCATTATATTGCAGATAATGGATACAATTATTTTCATAAAGGTGTGGCCACACTTCCTGAAAGCTAAATGAATACTGGGTTCAGAGTAAATCTGGCAAGCAATGACATCTATTTACTGCAGCTGTACTTTGCCTGCAGACCAGCCCTGAGCTGCCCAGAGGACGTCTGTCAGAAAAGCAATGAGGCTGAGGAGGTGGCAGTCTCAGAGTGAACTGAAACATCCTTTCCAGCAGAAGAAGGAACAAAATCTCTCTTTCAGCTCTGCAGTACCAGATAATGCCCTTTCTTTCCTCTCTGTTTCACTATAGGAATGGCCCCTGCCCATGGGCAGCAGTGTACAGTACCACTGCTGAGGAACCTTGAGCTAGCTTCGATAAAGATGGGGGTACAATTGGAGAAGAAAGGAGAAGGAATTTCTCTTTGGTACTTGCAGAAAAAGGTTGCAAATCCAAGAGTGGGAAATCCCCAGAGCCCTCCCTCTGCAGCTGGAAGGGAAAGCAAGGCAGTTTGTGATGGTGATGTAATGCGTCTGTCCTGACCAGCATGGGATGGAGGAGTCCCCGACCAAATGAGGTGCAGCTGGCACCGCTTCACATACAGGCCACCACAGCATGAGGGAGCAGGGCAGGCTGGGAAGATGCTTTAGCAGGTGATTTTGGAACAATTTCTGATTTTAGTGTCCAACAGCCTATAGACTGGGCTGGAAAATTTCCTTCAAATGTTCAGATTAACTCACAAAATCATCGCACTTAGTTACAGTTGGTAACATTCATCAAATACTCTACAGTTTCCTGAACAGATGTTGCCAACTTCCAAAGTAAGCATTGTTTTTTTAGAGCTTGCATCTTGCAAATGGTGTAATTAAAAATTCAACATTATCTCCGAACAGGATTTTAGTTCAGAGATCAATAAGCTAACCTAGAAAATCCTATGCAGGAGCTGACATATGTAGACATGAGTTCTAAGCCATTTTCCTTTCACTGTGCTTTGTTATTCACAGCCTTGGAAACATATGCCATCTCAGCTCTCAACTCACTTATGTATCAGAACACCAGAGGTCTTGTGCTGAAGGATTAGAACAAGAAACCCCAGGGTGCACCATGCTTTAAATAGGTAAACAGGCCATGTCATTACCAGGAGCAAAAATGAGCTGCAGGCTGAAGACTGGATCAAAAATGACCACTTTTCCAGTCACTTAGACAACAGGAAGAATGGCAATTGATGGGTAAGGACAAATGCCACTAAATACTGTGTACTGAAAGCTGTTGTCCAAGGTCAGGATTTCTAGAGACACCTACAAAGTACAAGACCTGGTTTTCTCTGAACTAGATGGCCTCAACACTATGAAAATTAGGTCCCCATCTACATGGCTCAATTTGAAGACAGACAACATGTGATGCTGAAAATCACTGCACTTTGAAAATACCTGGGCCTAAGCAAACTGTGTAAGAAATACCTGTTTGTGTTGATTAATGAGTGGCATTTCCATGTCTTGGCTGGGAGATGCCATCAGCTGGCGGCGCTGTGGTGTAGCAGCAGATGCCTTCTGCTTGTTTCTGCACATGCAGACCAGGAAGAAAAGGCAGGCTATCACCAGAGGGATGGCTATGCTGGGAACAAGGATGTAGAGGATTCCCATTTTGCTGTTGTCACGTGGACCTGTCAAGCACAGAAATGGTTACAGTAAGTATTTTTAAGCTATTTGACAGTAACACAAATGATTATTAATACTATATTTTAAATCAAAAGTAAACTATGCCCTGAAAACAGAAGTCACATCACCTTCTCCCCTTTCTTCATAATTTTCCATTACATATTTCAAAAAAGCTTGAATGGACATAGCAATTGGCAGCATGAAGATAAACTAGGAACCCCATAATTAATGTGTGGGCCATAACAGTATGTGATTAATTTTACTTTATTTTTGAGATTTCCAGGTGAGGAAACCATAGAATACAGACCCGGTATCACTGTATTATCCTGTTCAGGGTATAAAGAACAAGTGAGCAATCTCTATCACAATATATAAACCAGTGAGTTCAATGTGACCCAGAACAACAACACAGTCTGACCCATTCTCATTGATTCAGTCATTTCATCAACACTTGACCCATTCTTTACCTCTACTGGTGCTACTTCTGTCCAGAATAAAATAAGTTGCACTTCTCACTGATAGAGATATTATTTGTGCAGTACTTAATAGAATTGCAGAGCTTTTATGTCAGAGTGAGAAAGGCATGAAAGAGCCACCAATACATTTAGTTCTGGAACCTTCCTAAAAGATTTTTTACTCAATACTTAGAGACTTTAGGAAAGCCTAGTGATGTCAAAAATGTTCACTGGAACTGCCTGGGATGTTTTCTGTAACCTGTGGTTTTGCTATTTGTGGCAACTGCTTTCACCACAACCACATCCCAGTGTTATCTTTACCCTATGGTACATGCAATGCAGAAATTTATTATAAATGTCAAATCATGTTACTGCAAAAAAGTGAAGTAACTAAAATTTTTTGTATTAGTTCTGAGCAGTTTTAGAGATCCACTTAATCCACTTTTATGGCTTCCATGACATATCTGTATCTTGCTGCAGGAAGCATGCTTTTCTTCCTAATTAAATACAGTATTAGCTGTCATATCCAAAGACACTGTCGTATCCAAACACAATTACCAATGTGTGAAGTCTACTATGTGTGTACACCAACACTGGGATAATGAGCAGAACAATCTATGAGAGCTGTACTTTTTATTTTTGCAAACAGTTGTGTTGTACAGAGCCACTAGCAACTAGTGTAGGACTTTTCTGATAAGATCATCTGCTTTATGCACCTCAAACTGCTCTGTTTCTTCACTTGAAACGGTTTCTTTCCAACAAGGCATGGTGCTATATCTCCCTCTGTAGGATTTGAAAATCTTTGCTGCCTGCAAGATATCATACAGAGCAAGAGAATGTACCCTTGAGCAGTGTGAGCAAACCAAGCACGTACTGGTGGTTTGCATGTGCTATCTGTCATTTGACAAGTCAAAATAAAAACTGCAGCATCAAACTGAGGCTTAGTTCAGACTAAGCCTCCAGTATATAACAAAAAATGGACAGAATATCTTAGAAACTTGTTCTCCAGAAAACATTAAACAATTACAACACAAAACAAAGTTTCAGCAAGTTAAACATATAGAAGTATAACCCTCCTAAATGAATTGCACTTATAATAACCAGGAACATTCAAAATTACACAGGATTCAGAACAGTAGTAGGAGAAAAAAGAAAGAGAATACATACTACAAGAAGGTATGTCACACAGCTCCATGCGTACGTTTTTATTCTTTGTAAAACACCACGGACCATCCATTTGACCTCCAGGATTTCGACAATATGCGTGTCCTCCACCTAGTTCTGGAAACTGTGTGCTTGTCAGATCATGGTTGTGGGGACTCTGTGAGTCCCAGAGCTGGCAAGTGTGGCCTGACTTGGTAACACTGACCGTCCCTCTGTAGTCAGCTCCAGAGCCATTGTAGCACTGATGATCTAAAACAGAGGGTTTGGGAAAATGTTAGAAAAATCAAAATAATCAAGGGACACCATGACCAAAACAGCTGAAGTCCACAGAACATGTTTGCAAACAAGTACTTAAATTTAGTACCTTGAGATTTAATGTTCTGTATGTAGCTGTACTTTTACACCCAGTTATTTCTGAATTATGTCCTGGAATGTCTCAGCTCTATGGTACACACATGAGTACTCTCAATTCTGAATTCAAATGGAGACTAAGAAGCATGTATGGACCTTTAGATACAGAACATGATAAGTTAAAGTAAATCAGAGACATGAGTTTCCCTTCAGTAAAAGTCCCCAGATATCAAAAATGAAAACTTTTGCTTCTCATAATCATCCCATTTTCTTCACACTGCTCACTTGCTATAGAAATCAGTGGCATATTTTCTTAAGCCTCATGCCTCTTTTTCCTTATTTTCATCTTTAGAAAGAAAGGATTTAGGATCTTCCTCTCTTTAGAAGCATCATTTTCATATCTGCTGGACCCACGTCTTTATTCTTTGTTTCACTGCTATCCTCCATTCATACTTTTTGAGCGCTTGTCTTCTATATGCATCATCTGAGCTGAATCATGCATTTTTGCAACATTACCTCCTCCATTTTTCTGTTCTCCCCTCTATAGCCCTCAGGAATCCAGCTCTCTCAAACCCCGCAAACACTCAAGTTGCAGCTGCTCCATCAGTGGCAGTACCACTGGCTGTGAGAATCACGGACAACTTTCACTCGACGTTTTATTGATTTTGTTCTCATGCCTTTTGCTTGGTATCTCTTCCCTGTCTGATTTGTCTCTGTCATTGTATTCTCAGTTACTTCTGTTTCTCAACTACACTACATTATTTACATAAAAGCACAGAACTAGTCTTTTATGTCCACCGTTATGTCATGGCTCTTGCTCCTAACTGTGGATTGAGACAGAACCCACAGACAGTCAGAATAATCTTATTACACATGGTACTTTAAACATCTTTGGTCTCTTCAAGTTTTCTTATCGAACAATGTAGGGGGTTGTGATTAATCGCTATGAAATGGAGCAGTCAGAAAGACTGTCTGCATACAATTAGTGACAACAGAACAGCCCTTCTACTTTTGGGTGTAAATACAAATTCATGATCAATACAAGATCAATCCCGTGTGGGCAAAGGAAGATAATTGCACCCCATGTTCAATTTACAGGATTAATATTCCTGTGGGTTCCCATACAGAAAGAATGAACACTAGGTGGTTAGTTTCCTGACAGATCTTCCAGTGATGCTTCAATAAACTATATGAAGCTAATCAATAGGTAAACAAAACTCTTAAATAGATGTATGGGGAGGCTCACCCAAAAAGGTAAGGACTGAGCCACAGGTAGAGGCAACACTTTGAAAATCTGCATCAAATCAGCCAGGTGAACAGGAAGTTTTATATTCCTAGGTGGTTGCTATAACACGTTCTGCTGTACAAGCAGCATCCCTTAGGTTTCCTTGCCATCCTAACTCTACTTTACAACACTGCAAGATTATGGTCAGTATTAACAAGATAAAAATGAGTAGTTCAGCACTCTCTTTACAAAAAGAATGCCTGATAAAGTATTGTCTCTCAGATTCAGTAAAAGAAGCATCAAGCTGTACTTTTTCCCAGTGATGAAACACATGGACTTACATCGGCTCAGTCTCTCCACAGGGATCCCAATTCTTATGCAGTTGGCCGCTTCCAAGGTATCCGGTCGCGGGAGATCCTCACACTTAGGCAACTGTAGCTGCATCAAGATGAGGGGGTTTGACCTAGCAATGTTGTACTCCTGCCTACAGAGATCATTCTCCAGAACTTCACATTCATCCCGGCACAGCTCCCGTGGCTTAGGGGTGCGAGAACGCTCATCGCACAGGGGAAACACGAAGTGGCAGAAGGAAGGAATAGCGAACTGCGAGCACTGGTCAGACAAATGCGTCGAAGTGCCAATCATGGTAAATGCAGCTGCAGAGGAACAAAAATACAGATAAGTATTGATTCATAGCATGAGAAAAAACTTAATTTTCCTGTCATTTGCCTTGAACATCTTTATTCTTTCCTTAAGGATCTGAAAGCCTAATGGTAAATGAGGTAATTTCTGCTGTAAAGGAGGGTTGACAAATGCAGGAAGAAAATCCAACATCCCAGTGTCCCTCTGACATCTGCACAGTGCTTGTAGGCCTCAGTTCCCAGAAATTAATCCAGATGATAACCATTGCCCAGACTACTGGCTAATTTTAACTCATAAGGATCAAAAGCAAAGAAAGGCAAGATACACCTGCTAGGATACTGGTATGTATTTCCAAAGTTCCTAATTACACAAAATCTGAACAAGGATTCTTCCTAACTTCTTCCTGTAGACATCTTGATAAATAAGTAATTGTTTTTCAAGGCTTGTCAGGCAAAAAGAAGTGTATCATTGATTTTTAGGAAAACACGGCTTTAAACAGACATGAGAAGCCTAACAGGCAGCAGCTTTGTGGAAAATTAATGTAATCAGTCTTAGCATGCTGATCACAATAAGATGAATGTCATAATGAGTTAGGAATGTAACTCTTCCCTTCAGCTCTCAGCACCTACACGCTAACATTTAGCTCAAAATTTTCTTGCACATTGCAAAGGCAAGACAAATGTGCGTGTGCATCATGTATCTGGTGCTGAATCAATCTTTAAATGTAGGAACATTCACTCCCCCAGTAAAGCATCATTCATGAGTGAGAGTTGCTAGACTGCATGTTCCACCAACTCACACTGTAGAAAGAGAGGAAATGCCATTCAGCAGTCTATTTACAACCTACAAATAAAATCTTTCTCTCTTGTCCAGCTCTCTCCTTTCAATTTCCTGTGGACACATGGTACCACAGAATCTCTTCCTGAACACCAAACATGCAACAAGCAGCTGCAAATTTAGCTTTTTAGACTGTTTACACCTTTGCTTATTTTAATTCAAAAATATAAATGCAGGAATACAAGCATTTATCAGTCATATTTGGAACACTGCACACAAGCAGACCACCAGGCCTCAAAGGATAGCTCTAACATATGCTTGTCACAAAGACTAAAATGGAAAAAATAAAACTGAAGGACTGAAGTAGTCACTGTCAGTTGTTTGAAACTCCACACTAAGTTTTGTGAAGTCACTGCATTACAGAATTTAGATCATTGTGAGAGAAGGGTGCACAATTTCCAATTTTATCTTTATTTTGATAGTAGGTGCAAAAGCCAGCTGTACTGTGTGGTATCATCTAAGGGGTTTATATTTTTTTTATTAAACAGATGTTAAACAGCACAGCTGAGGCAAACACATATACATGGGTCATGCATCAGGTCTGTGTGCTATTTGTTGTTGGCTTTCCAGTCTTCCAAGCCACATCTAAAGATTTTCTCTAGAAATGTAATTATTTTTTTAACCAAAGGTTGCTATTCTCACCCAATCACATGGCCAGGACCAAAAAGCACAAGGGGCCGTGGAGACAAAGAATATCTATTTCTCACAAGAGTACAGCAGGGAAATTAAACTCCAGAATGAAAATTCCCCACAGATGTAATCTGGTTAAATGCTCCTTGAATTGGACAGTAGGTGTCCCCACTTCCCATGCACATTGGAACACACCATCAAAAATTGCAGTTAGGCGGTGTGGGCAAAACTGTCAGCAAAATCTCAGCAGCAACTATTCAGCTTTTTTCAACTATTTCCTTTACCTGACAAGTTACTGCAATTTCAAAAGTACCCTGTCATATGGGTATAGAACACCCAGTCTCACAATACTCGCTTCATATATAATATGGCTTACAAGAACCAATAATGCTATGAAATCCTCAGGGTACTTTTGCATAAGATGTCTAGTATGACCTTCAAAAGTATACAGTTTGAAAATGCTATATTATTAACAGACTGTCATAACTGCCTAGCTAGGCACAGGGCAGCTCTACATGGTGGTTCTCAGCATCTTCCTGAAAGAGAACATCAGGAATCCCATCAGGAATTCTCCCCAACTGCAAAACAGAGAGTTCCAACACCCTAGCTTCAGAAATCTAACAGATAATTGGTAATATTAGGAAAGCAGCAGCCAGGTCATCAGTGCCCATGTTCCATATCTCAGAAACAAGTACAGCTCAATCAATAAACATTTTCTGGATAATATCACAGTTTTTTGTTGTTGAGTTTGGTTTTGGTTTTTGAAGAGAACATTATGAACCTAATTAACAGAAATACAGATTTAGTAATTCCAGATAGTAAACACTTCCATATTGCTGAAAAACATCCAAACAGGACAGAGATTATGTAGCTGGTGAAAAAAGAAGAAAAACTATCAATAAGTATTAATTAATAACATGATGTTTAAAGAGACTGGAGTTACAAGACAGTACAGGAGAAGGGCGGGAGGAGAATGTGTCGTAGTAGCGTAAGTAAAGGTCAGCACCTGGATTTTGCCAGTCCTGGAATCTGGTCACCATTTCAAGAACAGGAAAAAAAAAAGGACTTGGATTCCTGGATTAACAATGAATCTTCAAGGTAATGTCTTAAGGGAGTTAGAGCTGACAAGTGAAGTTAAACTCTTTTTGACAACTAGTTATGCTGAAGTTGGAGAGTCCATTAGTGAGCTGGCCAGATGCAAATCAGCTCCTGCTGGACTGACCTAATTTGCTATACACTTTGACAAGCAGTTTGCTCTTTTCCATGGGTTCATTTTGTGTGCTCTACTTTGTGTATAAAAGAGTCACAGCTGCTAAAATCAGCTACCTGGTATCCAGTGAAGAAAACCCATGCTGAAGTACAGCATGAAGTACAGCATGAAGTACATGAAGTACAGCCCAACAAAAAATCATTAAGGTTTTGGATGCATGTTTGCAATTCTGTACAAAAACTGTGTTCAGAGAAAGATTAAACATAGGCAGAGCACAGGAAGGTCAACTCTTGTTATATATAAATCAATGTGAACTCCAGACTCTGCCAGAATTATGCAAAAAGGAAAGAAGCCCAAGGGAAAGGCCACCATATGCTTTTTCAAGAAAATAAAAGATCAGTACTTTTTCACTATATCACAAATCCATTTAAAAAATCAGAATCTTCTTTTTGAATCCATCATGCAAAAAGCTCCAATATAAATTAGAAGCTGTTAAAAATTCAGTACTCTGACATTTCACTTAAGGACATGGAAGAAGCTTTACATTTTATCACAGATACTCATCTTCCTTGCTTCAAATTTTACTAGCTGCTCAAGTGGGAAACAGGCTCACCCCCTCAAAACCTTAATATAAAGATGTCTTCATCATGGGCTGACAAAACGAAAAGGATGATAGCACTGTTTTTACCTGAATTGGATACTTTTATGGATGTTTCTTTCTCCCACCTAAAGAGATGTGTAAGCTTACCAGTTATTCGGTTTTCAATTTCCCCTTGCATCTGGAGGGAGTCCACATAAATGGTTCTGTTTCCAATGATCCGTGCACACGCAATTCCCCTATATGGCTGACAGAACCCATCTTCATGGTAATCTTCTCTGCAAAAGACATGTTAGGATTTCATATGCAGATGTCTCTCTGCTGCCAATAGATTTTTACTAAACAGATTCTTATAAAAGTGGAAAAAACTCAAAATACTGTAAACCTGAAATTGTCCCATTCCCAAGGTGCAGCTTTTTCCTCCAACACTCTCTTACCTTGGAAGAATTAATGAGGGATCCTGTACACAGCTCATTACAGAAAGAAGAAAACAAAACCCAACAATTAATTTTAAAATAATAAACTAATAATGGAATTTGACAGATGACTCTCTTAAAAAGCCTTTAGACTGAGACAGCATCATAGATCTAGTTACATGTCCCCATGCATTTTTGGCATCCAGCTGTACTCCATAAAATTAGGCAGTTTGTTCTCTTCTCCCACTTCTCTCTCCCGCTCTTCATTTCCTATAGTGGATAGCAGAAGAGATCTTGCCAAGCTTGAATTAAAACATGGAATAAGACCAATCAAGGCTATAACCTCTTCTCCTCTTCTCTCTAATGAAAGTCAGTGCCAAATTTCTCTTTCAACATGTATTTCAATATAGTTTTCAATTCAATGAAGCTTTGGGCCTTTCACTCCCTCACATCAACATAAATATTTTGCCACAAAAGCCGTAGCCTAAAGGCTCAGTTGTTCAACACTTCATCCCCAAAACCCCTGTAAATAATACAGAGCCAATCTGCAGATCCTAACTGTCAGAGCACTGAAAAGGGAATTCAGACAGAGAGCACTCTCAGAATACCCAGTATGTCATGGGTCTCCTCCAGCATGGCATTGCCTCTGTGCTAGGACTCACTAACACGATGGATTAACATCATGCCATATACTGCATGATGGACCAGAAATAGGTTAAAAAAAAAATCTAAAAAAAATGTGTCTCTAGAGTAGGGCATCTAAAAACTTAATTAGCTTTTGTAACTAAACAGTTCAAAAGTCTGAGATACCTCTCCGATTCCAGCAACATTTGAAGTATTACTTCAATGCTCCTCTTCGTACTTAATTATGCACTTTGTACTTTATTATCTTTGGATATTAACGCCTGTTTTGGTCATGTAGGGTCCCCATTCCCTTACAAACACTTCTACCTTTTGTTTGGATACCACGTGAGCAGGAAAAAACGGTCAGTGACTACACGTAAAATTTCATAACTTTAGCTGTGAGAAATCAGCATGAAAACCCAACAACAGCTAGCCAACATTGCCTGTGCCTACTGCGGCCCCTCACACTGATACCTTGTTCTGTCTTAGGAATCTTCTCATTTTTTCTCAGCTGTGTCTCCCTGATAAAGCCCACCTCTTTAGGGGAATGTTACCAATATTTCTTACACTTTGGCCGTGGAAAGTTGGGCAGGACTGTCTGTACAAGTAGCCAAAAGGTGGAACTAGCAATCACCACTTGAGCTACATCTCTTCTTTGCTTCCCAAAAAGACAATGATTTAACTTGAGAAGTCATGGATATACAGCATATCATGCAGTTGTTATCCAGATATGGCCTTTATTTCCTATCACACTATTATTTTTAAATATTCATAAAGCATAATTTTTTCTACAAACTCTGAAACAAGTTCTACTTCCTCAAAGATACATAAGTTTTTTATTAGGGTGGATGAAGTAAAGGGGGAGTCATAGGATCAACTACTCCCTGCAGTGACATTCTTCCATTCTTACAACAAAACCTGTAATTTTGCAACAATCGCATCATGCCTGAAGGAACAAAAATATCAAAGCATTTTGTCTGTGCCTGTTTTATGATCCTTGGCCACCTCAGTAGGAAGTCAGCAATTCCCAAAAGGAGATGAATGAATATGAAACCTCTATTTGACCTCTTTCTGAAGAATAAATTCATATCCCAATCCTGCAGAACAAAGTCTGCAATGTATCTTACTGAAACTGTATCTCACACTTCAGGTCTCAGTTCAAGGCTCTCTTGCCAATACCAAAAAAGAAAAAAAAAAGCACACTCCAAACAGCATGGGTTTGGTGACAAAAGCAGTGTGATCTCTTACTTGGTTCCGTTTATTTATTTTTGTCAAGAACTTTTAAACACAGCTTAGATATTATAAATACACACATATGCTCCCCTCTCCCGTGTTATAGTCAACTGCTGATTGTACTAAACTAGATATGACCATTACCGTGGACACAAGCAAAAGTAAACAGTAGTCTGATGTCAGTTAACTCTGACAGAAGCATGGCTGTTATTCTACATGCACCTTCGTCAGGTCAGGAAACTCAGTGAATGCTGTTTGACTAGTAGTGGCATTGAGAGAACAAAATTACATTCGTCTTCTTAGGAAAAAAATTAATTTCAGCTTCCGAAGTGGCAGCAGTGAGAGTCTCCTGACAGATTATTCTGTCCTTCAGGTACACATACCCTTGGGACGTGGCAAAAAAATCGGCAACAAAAAGCAACCTGGGGAGAGTCTGACAGAACAACATAGGAGCGGTATAACGCGCAATTAAAATGGGAGCCCTTGGAACCGTGTGTGGCTTTGAATCATGCTCCAAACAACATGCCCGCAACTTAGTTGCTGATCAGAGCATTAATTAAAAGCTGCTGAAAACAGACAGAAATACTGACTCTTCAGTTTCCTGCTGCTTGAACTATAATGTCTGCTCTGACAAAGAACCCTGGTGAAAGAGAATTCTGACTCCAGAAAAGGAACCCAGAAGAGTTCAATTTGTCCCACTTGCAGAAATCTTATAAGCTATCCACCACAGGTACTTTTTTACCTTTGTTCCTTAGTTTGTACATGTTTCAAGATAGCATTAACTTCTCTCTCCAGTGATTTTCTTCCATTTTTAAGGGGTTTTTTTGGTTTTTTTTTACAAAACAGAGTGAGGCACATGCTAAGTGTTGGTTTTTTTTGCACCTTTGCTGGAAGGCTGAATCAACTACATTGCACGTGGAAGCACAATTTCCTCAGCATTCAGTTATAATGTTCTCTTACTGAGTGAACTCTCCTCCCAATTATTCAACATGTGTTTGACCAGAGTTTGGATTTAAAAATAAAATTGCAAAGAATATGACTAAACAGACCTTTATTCATAAAACTCCAATTTTCCATACTTCAGGTTCAGTGTTATCAGTTTTCCAGACCCACAAGGTAACCTTCTGCCAGAACAATTCAGTTAAGAACTAGGGTTTCTAATCAAAAGCAAAAGTAGAAGAACCTACTACTTCAGTCACACATAAATAAAACCAAAATATTGATGCTATTTTTATGTACAACATGGAATTTGTACGAGGTCTGGAAACGTCCTGACAAACCAAGCACTGATAAGCATTTACAAGTTCCTTATCACACATGCACTGCAACACCTCATAAAATACAGCTTGCCTTCAGGTTTGTGGGCAGAAGTCCATATGAAATGGAGAATGAACCAAGCAAGCAGTGTAGAAGAAAGATGCAGATTTAATCATACAGTGCTACTCCTCCCATTGTTAGATATCACAACTTCCAGAAACATCTGGGTCTACAAAGGAAGAATTGGATGAACCAGGTGCCTCTGAAGAGGAATAAAACTTAGCATGATGAATAGAAAACTCTCTAGATGGAGGTCACGCAACTCTTCCGTAGGACAGCTATCTGCTCTAGAAATACATAAAGAAATTTCTAAATGTTCTGGAAAAAACATAGTGGACATCACTACCCCCACCTTCTCATTAAGCCTTTAATTTTACATTTGACACAGAAAGGACACCAAACAAAATGCTACAAAAGTAAACACACTGGCAACAAAGATGCTTTTCTTCGCAGAAAATTTGAAATGTGGAAAGAATATGTCTGTGCACAATACACTATATGCTATCTCTGTAACACCGCCTTTTGTTTGCCACCGTCACAGCTGAACAGACTAGAGGGCATAAGAAACAAAAAAGTCACAGTAAAAGAAAAAAAGGCAAACATTGAAGCTCTGTTTAGTACTAAAATCACCTTCTGAAGCACCTGAATTTGATGTGTGTTTTCAGTATGTATTTAGTGCCCCTCAAAGCACAGTAAATGCAGACCTTGTGGTTTTCCTTAGAAATAGAGAAAACACATGAAGCTCTATTTTTAGCAAGGATTCACAAAGGGAATATGATAGCAGAACTGAGAGGTAACAGATATTAATTTGCTAGTGAGACACCTTTATTCTGATTGCATACCACAAGTTTTACTTACAAAGACAGCAGAAACTTCTAAGTTCAAACTATTTTCCTGAAAATAGAAGAGACAAAACACCACGCACCAGCCATAGAAACTCAGAAGTTCTCAAGAAAACTCAAAAAGAGTAAATTTTTCAATTTAATACATTGATAAAAAAATCTCATTTAATAACACCCTACCAATCTACCCTAACAGTTATATGGACAGGCATATTCTCAGCGTATACTTTACCAAAGTAAACAACATAAACCAGTTTACAGATTATAAAAGGATATTCCAAAGGTTAGCTATTAAAAAGTAGTAGAAACTTTGTTACGGAAGTTTCCCACAAGCAAACTCAATGCAGTTAAAATTTCCTATAAATTTTCCCACAACAAATAAACCTGAAACTTTGACCGTCTTCCATGCTGTCCAGGGATTAAGCAGCCTTTAATCAAGAATTGTTAAATACTGAGACCTCCCACTAATATTCCATTACAAACAGAATGATAAAGCAAGGACAAATGCACAGAAAACCACAGACTATGACAGATGAAGGAAAAGACAAAATATATATGTCAGCCTATTTTCTATTCTTAGAGAAATACAACATTTGGTTGCTCATCTTGTCAGGATGTCTCAGGATTTCTGATAGTTACAACTTGATAACTAATGTCAGAGAGCAAGATCAGAGGAAAAAGGGTAGGTATCATATTTCAGATTATGAGTTTACTTAGCCTAGTGTGTGGTTCATAAATATAAATAACAGAAATTTCATTACCTGCAACACTAAAAAGAATAAAGGCATAAAGGGTCTATGTTTAATCAAAGACTATATTTTTATATATATTTTTATATATTTATATGGTTTGTTTATACTGAATCTCAAAATCAGGACATCTTAAAGTGTTGAACTACAGTTTTTGTAATTTGTTACCCCTACTCTTGATGCATATCATATCATATCATAGTGGTGGGAGGTAAAGCCTATTTACAAGACGATCACTTTTCAATGGTTAAAATGATTTTACATCCCCAAATATACCTTCCCCCAACAGGCAACAGATGAGATTTGAGAGAAAAGAAACATACTACCCTTGTCATATGCCATATCACATCTATAAGATCTGCCTCGTTTCAAAAACAGTGAATATACATTAATGTTATCATAGAAAAATACTTGGTACCTTCTGGCCAGGTTTGTATATTTGCCTTCAAGAAAATGTCAAATATAGCACCCAATTTCTTGTTTCACCATGACGAAAAATTTTTCAAGAAATGCTGTCTTTTAAACGACAGGCTTTAAAATTGCTTATTCTCACAGGGAGCATTGTCACATATCATCAATGGAAGTTTTACTACTGACATTCAAGGCAATAGAATTGAGGTGCAAATATTTGAAGGAGAAAAAGAATATAATTTTTTTTAGAAAGTATGGTTTGAACTATTCCTATCCATTGAAGGGCTGGGCTGATGCCAGGTAACACATCAGCCGTAACACAGGGCAGAAATTCAGTAACACACACAAATAGGTACTTGCTTTTAGTGTAGTTTTGAAAACACAGGTGTACAGGAAAACCACAAAAAAATCCCAAACCCACAGACCATAAAACACCCAAAACTCTACACATGCACATTTGCGCCCTTCCTGCTGAAGCCAAGAAACTAATGGGTGGCAGGGACAACTTGGCTGCTGCATTGGGCCATTGCCTGAATGAAGGCTACCCAGCGCCCTCATCATGGGAGAAGGGCACAGGCTTCCTGCCCTACCTGTATCCATTCTCTGAACAAACAGTTTCATCCTCTGGCCAAAGGTTTCTGCAAATAACCCACCTTTCTGGCACTTAGAATCATTGTTTGCACATCTTCACCTGTGTCTAAAGATCAGTGCTCCTGGGATATCAGGAAATCCATACTGATGTACTTAACTCCTCAAAGACAGACTTAGAATATGAAATATTTAGAATACAATAAAACTTTTCCTTTGCAGTAAAGGAACTTAAGAAATACTATCATAAAAGAAGGGGAGCCTAGTGTTAAAAATAAAAACCTAACAGGCAGGGGAATTTGTATAAATAGTCATAGCTCAGTTGAAGTTAATGGGCCTATGACAATTTACACTCACAACGGCTATGGCCCGTGACTTCTGTTACCAAATGCTTATTGAGTGTAACAACAAGCCCCAAAAGAAAGATTCCCTTTACATTTAGCACACAACATGGACAAACATTTTGTGCTTTTTATCTGAAAAGTAGTACATCCCAGAACCTCTTAAAGAATTTACTGAAATTTCCAATTACTGAACAGAACAATTACGTTGCATTCGATTTAAATATTTATCTACTAGTTACTAAAAAATACAGTGTGAACTGAAACTCCACATTCAATGCCTAAAATCAGTAAAACATAACAGCTCATCTTTATTCTACTGTTTCTATTAGATGATGTATTTGTTCATATTAATCATAGGACCTGAGAGAGCATTTAAAGCCAGCTTATAGATAAAGGAACTAATTGAAATGTCATCAGTAAAAACACAGCTACAAATGAAACTATTGTTTGAGACAAACTAAAGAGAAGACATTTGTCAAAGACCAACTTGTAAACTTCAAAAACAACCTAATATGTAGGCTACTGAAAATATTGCCAAAATGGATTATGAAGCCATTATTTTTAAATACGAAACTCAGGTTCTAAAGTCTGTCTCTAAAACATAGTCTAAATAATATTTTAAACATATATTCTAATGTTATTGTGGAAGGAGCAGTCTTTTGCTGCTAAATATTTAAAAATCATTTAAAGAAAAAAGGGAGAAAACATCAATAGGGTTTAATTGTAGGCCTTCAATGACTCATGACCCAAATTGGTCTCCTCAGTAGGCATTGCCTTAAGTGGGTGTCAGCACTCTTAGCTGAGCCGGGTCCTTGATTAAAAAGATACTACAATCAATTATTTAAGTGGATTAAACCAAAGGAAAATGATGTTGCCTTCCTTTCTTTCACACACTCACCCACTATTTTTCCTGTAACATGAAAAACAGCCCTCACAGGCAAAAAAATACAGGAGAAAGAAACACATGAAATGGTAGGAAGTTGCTCATTAGATAACTCTGCCTGCTGCTATGGTTTCTTGGTATCATATCTGCAGGTATTTATTGTTGCTTTGCATCTTTAGAAAAATTTTCAGTGTACCAAAAAATGTTGTAGTTCCCAAGTACAGCACATACAGAAGGTATAGACATAGGTGCCAGGGTTGCTTTTAACTACAATAACCTGGGTTAAACAGTCAAGGAAGCAAAACTAAACAAGGACATCAATGTTCTGAGTTTCTGTAAGAAATAGAGGATTGTTCCTAGCTGTATAAACAGCCACAATCCTCTTGATTAACACATGTAACTTCAAACAGATGATCTAATATTCTGCCAACAACATTCTACCTTTTGCCTACAAACTCTCTCTTTCAGTTAACTCAAAGGACATTTTTGTAAATTCTCCCTCTGCTTTCATAGGTGTTAGCACGTTGGGATGAAATCTTGAAATCACATGAGTCAGCTGGCAGTCCAGGGAAGGCTGCAGATCTGTTTTGCTGAATGTCAGGTACTTTTAACAGAAACATTTCTGTTACAACCAGGGTTAACAGAAATTTGAAAAGAAAAACCTTCAGAAAACTAATTTCAATACATGGGAACACGAACCTGGCCATGCAGCATTCCACCTTCTCCCTTACCAAAGAAGCCATTATGAGCCTTCTTCCCCACCCCTTTTGTCCAAGGCATGCTATCCCCCTCAATGTGTTATGACTGTCTTATAAATTGTCTTTCTCTGACATCTCCAAGGAAAGTGAGCAGGGCCAACAGACCCTCTCTGAAGAGCCTCTAACAAGCAGCTCCCTCTTCCCTCTGCTGACAGAGGAAAGCAAAATTCTTAGCTGTTATCCATCCTCAACCTGCCATGCCACCCTGAGTGAGTGAGCACACATAGGTAAGCTCCAAAAAGGTCTTAGAAAAGTCTACCAGCTGAAAATCTCCAAACTGCTGCTGTATCAGACAGCAAAAAAAAAAAACCAAAAAAACAGCAGGGCCATCCTGGGCAGCTCAGAGAGGGCTCCAGCAGTGGGGTTGCTCATGCCTTGGGAACCAAGCAGCTCCCCCCAGGTGGCTGGGCCTCAGCAAAGGAGGGATGTGACTAAGAGATCATGTCAGCTACCAGGGAAGATGAGAAAGCCATGCAGGAGAAGGAGAAAAGAACTTTGATGGCTGTGTTGCTGAGAGAGTGGGTGAAGGGATATCTGACCAAGAGGAACTGGCCTGCGAGTTGGGGTCCCTTCTCACACTGTGAATGGGTGAGAGAAGGGCAGCCCACCTCCCATCAGGCTACTCTGACCTTGTCTGGTGTGATCCTCACCCCACTCTCTAAATGCCACCAGAGATAAGCTCAATATGGTAATTCTTTTCTTTTACAAAATCCTTTACATTTTTAGGTAGAGCTCAATGCATTCTGATTTACCTACAGAAGCAGATTTTATGCACAAACAGGAATTTTTTACGATAGTTCAGTTGATTTAAATCTACTGATAGACCTATATATATATGCCTGTAAGACAGGCAGGAAGTAGAAAGTCTTGAAAGAAAAGACTGTGCAAGCATGGCTGAAAATTGCAAGTTATAAAAATCCAAAGAGGAGGAAGGTTAAAAGAAGGACAAGGGAATAATTTAAAACATAAAAATTAAATCCTATGGAAATGTCTTAAAACTTCTCATTTCGGTTGGCTTTTTGTTCTCTTTTTTTTTTTTTTTTTTTTTGAATTACGGGGAATATAAGCTTTCTACAAAGTACTTTCCGCCTTTTTATAAAAGGTTAAAAAGTTAGAACATTTTTGTAAAAAGTAAAAAAGTCAAAAGTCATCATTAAATGTTTTAAGTGTCCATGCCATTAAAAATGTGATCATTTCTGGAAGAATACAAACATATGAAAAAGTGAAAATAACTGTACTGTCATAATTTTTTTTCTTCTTTCTTCTGTTTTTTTTTTAAACAGAACAAAGATGGATTTTCTATCTCAGTTACCACAGAGATTATACATATGTTAGCAGAGAGCTTTGTAAAACAGATAGAAATGATCACAGCATCAGCTATAAATTTGCTATATATTTATATGTAGAAGTGTGCATCTTCAAAGACTTTTGCAGAACACTTTCATTCAAACTACAGGAACATCAAGTATTGAAGAACATATAATACTGAAGTGTCAGTTTTCCAGTCTTAAGAAAAAATTAGCATATTCTATCTAATTGAAAAAGTTGGCATCTTTTAAATTATGTCTTTAAAAACATCTAAGTGACAATACTAAATATCTGTTAGTTTCTCTGCTACTTTTTATGGACGCAATATGAGGTAATTCTAGGCAATTTTGCAGAAAAGTTATAAGTTGTGAATACTTCCCAGTATTACAAACAATTATCATACCTTCCCTTCAATATGGCTTATTTGAGATTAAATTTTCCACAGTCAAAAGATAATTTTTACCTTTTTAATTTTGGTTACTTTTAGGGAAATTGTTAGATGTTTCACAAAATAGGGGCATGGGATTTTTTTTTTATATTTTTTTTCTCTTTAGAAAAAAAATAAATTAAAGCCCCAAACACAACCACTATTAGTAGAAGGAGCAGACACTTGGTTGTGATGCTGTCACATTGTCTTGCTATTGAGCAGACACATGAGAGATGGAACAGACTTTGTCTCTTCCCATGAAACACTGCCTGAATTTGTCCAGCCTTTACGTAATTTCCACCTAAATGCACTCATAAGCCCAGTCTATGAGTGCACCTGCTATTCT
Source organism: Cardinalis cardinalis (assembly GCA_014549065.1). NCBI lineage: Eukaryota > Metazoa > Chordata > Aves > Passeriformes > Cardinalidae > Cardinalis > Cardinalis cardinalis. The sequence goes on along the minus strand of JACDOX010000122.1, from coordinate 571,701 downwards.
CCAAACACTGTGCCTATGGCAGGCTTTGCACCCTTTGCGTGTGACACAAAAAAAATGCTTGGCACCCACGGATATCTCCTAAGGTTAACTGAGGCGCTGCCATGAGGAGTTTGCGTTGGGCCCTGGAGGACAGGGACTGTGGAATGGGATGACGAGTCAGGGCAGGGATGCATACCACGGCTACAATCAGGGGAGCACACGTCTCCCTCAAATCGAGAGCAAAACCTAACAATTTTTGTGTCTCGCCATTTCTGTCTGTCAATGGATGAATAAGGATATGTCTCCACCTCTGGGCTGGTCTGTACTGGAGACAGCAGTCTATTATTAGTGTTATCCACTTGCCATCTGTTCCAGCAGCCGAGGTCTGGCTAGCATGGCTAAGGAATCCAGAACTCATCAAATAATTTCGGCGTGTCATCATAATTTCACATAATAAGTTTGTTCGTTTTTTCCATACTAGGAAAATTAGCTTTTTCTCCACAGGAAATTCTATGACAGTTTCAAGCAAGGCCTCTAGAGTTCTCAAAAATTAAAAATAAAAAGACACACGTCTGCTTCAGCCACTAGAAGAGGGCGAAAATGAACAAACTTTGGGTCTGTAGCTTGCCTTTTCTGGAGCTGGGGGGCTGGAACAAATGATCATTGTAGGTACCAGCCAACTGGAGCCACTGTATTTTATTGTGCTGTATTGCTCTGTATTATACTTTATTGTATTGCATTTTATATTATTTTCTATTCTGTGTGTTTACTCCTCTACTAGTTAAGATTAAGCTTTCTGAGGAATATGAGAAACGGCTGATGACACATGCTTCTTGCAGCCCCTACTTTTAGAGTAGTAATACATCAAATATTTCAGGCTTTAGACTTAACAAAGCATTACCAATTTAAAAGAACAGATTTTTCTTAATGAATTTTCTTTCGTCTTCTCCAAAAACAATTCCCTCCATCACTGCTAATGCTATTCAGTTTTGAATAGAATTGTTCAAATATTATTGGTTCGTACCATCTGTTAGACTTTTTCTCAAGTACACTAGATTAGCTGTATCTAGGTTTTTTGGCTCTTTCAAACTGAAATAGAGAACATAATAATACAAAAGTAGGGAAAAATCTAATCATAAAGCCATAAAAACTGAAAGGATGATTTATGGTGTGGTGTTCCAGCATTATCTCATTTTGTTAAATTACCTACTTTTCATTAGAATAGTGTTCCTTTATCTTTGTGCCTAACTACAACATTCACCCTTTCCTTGTAAGCACTTAAAGGCTATTCAGCATCCTAAGGAACTCTAATTAAACTCAATGTGGCATCAAATGCCTACAGGAAGTCTCAGGGACATATAACTGTCCTTTTGTAAGACATACAATAAATACTTTGAAAGCCATTTAAGCTACTGAACAAATGAGAGTAGAGGAGGGAAAGTAAAATCTAAACACACTAAAGATTGCTGGTTATATCAGGGATGTCCAACAGCTGCAGTAGCTACTTGCCAAAACCCCAAGGGCCATTACTACTTTGAATATCAATTTACATATATCCTTAAAGGGAAAAACAAGTGTTTAACTTTGCTTGCAACTTCTTTGGTAGTTTAATACAAACTATTTTTCTGGGCTGCTAAAACCTAAGCACCTGCTGCTGATCTGGAATTTGCTGGAAGAGGGCGTGTTGGGGTCACACATTTACAAAGAGCTGTAAACTGGCTCTTTGCCATGTATTGCACAGCTTATGAGTCACACCTTACAGCTCGCCTGATATGACAGCCTGGGCTTTTCTGGCTACCAAAAACCTAGCCACTATTCTGCAGAGTAGGAAGCAGGTTCTTCAAATACACAGAATTCTCGACCACAGAAAACATCAACTCCATTAAACATTCATATTCAAGATAAAGGCCTAAATTTTTCAAAAAGAATCCTCAGGAAAGGAAGTGTTTGTGTTGTTTGGTGTAGTGCATGCTTGTAGCCCTACATATAATGAGTTACATTCAGTACAATGCTTGAGCTAACCCATTTAAAAGTATTTAAAAGTATCTTGACAGTACTGCTAGTAAGAAGTGGGCACACACTTCTGACATTTAACCCTAAGTTAGCCTAACTGTAAGAAATGTAACTAAACACTACTTCTTCCTAAGGTATTTAGAAACCTTGCCCAAATACAGGTGAAGTCCTGTAGGACTGCTTTTTTGTCTTTGACATCAGTCTCTCTCACTAAAGCAGTGCATCTGCATTACACTTTAATTCACACAAGGGCATTTGATTTATACAATAGCAAAAAAGAAGGTAAAATTTTCATGAAGATTTATTTTTAATCACCTGAGCATATGCTTGGCTTCCATTGTTTTTTTTGTTTTGAGTTCTAAGCAACATGGTTTAGTGAGCATAATAGATTGAAGCAAACTATTATAATTTTTTCTGCCTATATACTCCCTGTAAACATCTTTTTTCAGTTCTTCCGTTCCTCTAACAGAAAGGAAGAAAACCTACCACTTGTAATAGTTTCCCGGGACAAAAAGTGGCAGAAACACAGACAACTTGTGTCTACTCCAAGATGGTATGTATGTTAATACTCATCTGGGTTTTAAAATTCATCAACTTTGTAAGCACACTGAATTTCTACTTCTATCACTAAATAATATAAAATGCATTAGATTGTTCATAATTTATTTACTTGTGATTAGAAAGCATTTAAGTGGAAGATTCAAGCTGAAGAAGCAATGTCATGTGGGAAGAAGCTGTGATTTGGTGTGGTGCAAAACAACTCAAAACAGTATTTCCACTGCTCTTTAACTCTGCCTTGAATTACACATGTTCTGGGGTTTAAAAAGAGTGGGGGGGCAGGGGGGGGGGGRGGAGGAAAGTATTTTTTAAATGCATGAGTAACATTAGATTAAAAAATCGGATTTTATTACAAGATAGATTGTCAGCTTCCTCTGAGCACACCCTACATCTCCAGACAGAATAGAGTATAAATTTTAGTTACTTGTTAATTTGTGATGTCATAAACATCTGAACCTTTCTAGGCTGTACCCAACATAATTAGAGGAAAAATGGAAAAACTGCACTCTAAAATAGACAAAAGAGAAAAAATTTAGTGCAACCTTGGTTTTAGTTCTGTCCTTCCTCCAAATTTCCTGTCTTGGCCTGAAGGACTGTCAAAGGACATTTAAAATGATGAAGTCAAAAGTAGATCTGAGATTGTGGATCAAAATCCCCTGAAAGGAGCCCCAAACCCACAGGAGGGTGAAATACGGCCTCCCCCTCAGCCTTGAGAGAAAAAAAGGAAACTGACACACAGGGGCTAGGAGGGAATTGCAGCATGTTTCAGCCAGATCCCCAAATTGGATTGTCAGGGAGTCAGGAAATCTGCCAAGACAAACGCATGCTGTTTAATGTAGACCAGCCCAAGATAATCTGTGCCTCAGCTCCTCACTCATAAAACAGGATAACATTCCAAACTTTATGGGGAGAATAACGTACCCAAAACACTTTGAAATAATCTGATCCCGCAGCAGAAGAAGGCAAAAAATTCCCAAGACCCACCATCTCCATTTGATGTACAAAACATGGAGAGACAAAGGTTAAACAACTTGCTGCAATCACACCAGAGACTCAAGTACAGTCAGAAATTAAATCCAGACCTCTGAAATTACAGTCCTGTGTTTTAATCACAAAATTCTTTTTTTTTCCTTGATTAAAACAGGAAATGAAAACACAAGTATGAGCTTATTCTGTAACTTCAACATATTACCACAAGCATCTTAAAAAAACATACATAGTTCAAATATGGTTGTCTCAGCCACAGGAATATTTTGATGAAACAAAAGGCGTGCATGTCATTCTGGAGGAAGCACATCATCAAGCACCTGGTCCTTATGGGCCTGAATAAACACTCTAAATTCTGAGTTGAAACAACCTTGTATTGTTTTAAAAAAACATCTGTTTATGTGAATTTTAAGATAATCTTGTATAATTTCCAAGATTAACAACAATGTTATCTGTGGCTAAACTACATTGAGACTAAAGAAATTTGCCACATCACCTAAAGAAAGGAAGAAGATATAAGTGGTGCTGCTATTTGACTGTAAGGGAAGCATATTTTCTTCTTAGTATGATGTTTGATACCCTTGGCTTGCCAAAGAGCCGTGGGATTCATGAAGATTCATCACATGATGAGAATGAGTTTGTTTCCATCATAAAGACATTCGAGTGCCCCTCACATCATGCAGAAATTTCCTTTTAAGGTCACAGAAAAGGTGTGCTTTGGGATATGTAGACCATGGAGAATAAATTGCACGAACCCAACCTCCTCACTGGAGTTTTAACAGAGCCACCTTACTGGATTTATACATTCTGATTTCCAGTGGTTGAAAGAACTGGTTTTTTTCCTAACTACACTTGCAACATCAATTTTCTTCAATGGCCCGAATCCTAAAAAAAAATTACTGTTGTCCCAAACTACTTGAAAATCAGACGTAAGACCAAGCAAATTTATTCTGAATAATTAATATCTCAAAAATTCCTCCACAAAGTAATGATTACTTCTATTTGATGGCAGTGTTTCTTCTCACCTATTTTTCCAAAACATACAGGCACCAGAAGTTGCAAATCCATAACAGACCTAAGTCAGAGTTCAATAAAAGAGGAACTTCTCAAAGTTTTTTAAAAACCCAGTTCTCCTGCACAGGGCTCAGCTCCTGGCATCCTAAGCACGTTTCAGAAAGGTCACATTGGGAAAAGTGCAGCAGTGACAACAGAGCTGTTTCCCATAACTTGGCTGAGCTTAGGGGAATTTCTTTCTGCCTGCATTCTGTGTGCCTTCCTCACTTCACAGAGGCCTCAACAAATTTTGCAGAAGCCCATAAGAGTCAACCAATGAAATATTTGAATATTAGATATCTTCCATCCCAAGCTCCCCTCAAGATGGCACTACTATAGTTAAACTGCTTAAAAACTGGAATTTGCCCAATGGGTAAAATTTAATCGAACCATTCAATTATAAAGAAAAATATATAAGACTAGAGAACATGCACTCTTTTAGAATAATGTTATCTTCTAAGAACATCACTTCTAGAAGGAAAGACAACTGTTTCTGCCCTTCTGCTCTTAGACTCCAAGATATCAATGCCCAGCGCTTTGTTTTAAATAATGGTAAAAAGCCATTCTCTGGTATTTGTTAAACATTTATTTTATATTCACACACTTGTATCTTTCTGAACAGATAGGATGTCTCTCTTTTGAGAGGCAAAACTAAAAACTAATGATTAAAAAGTAAAAGCATAATTCAGTGAGAGAAAGGATTGCTAAAGGGTTGTACTCTAGTAAAACAACCCTTTAGTAGCACAGTCCTCTGGACAGCAAAGGCTAACCAGAAACTATTTTCTTGACCATGTTTTGAATTTATTTCCTTTGTAAATTAATCTGGGTTATCTAGTACTATTTTCGATAATTTTAAAACTTTTGATAAACAAGATAGATTGTAATTCTCAATTTCTCCAGAAAAATCCCCAGAAATTTTTAGTCATGTGGATCTTGACAGAAAATAAAGATGTCTCCAAATGATCCACAGCAATTTAAGACTATGTATTTGGCGGAAAGATTTTAGATTTAGATTTTTATGAAAATGCCTCAACTTCATTACCTGAAGGTCAAGGTGCTTTTTTGCACTGGCAAGTCTGACTGCATAACACACATTTTTCTCTCTGGCAATCTTTAATTGCCAATTAATTCTAGGAATCCACAGCATGAACTGCATAAAAATACCTTGCTAGATGGTATCTACATAGGTAATGTTTCTTATACCTTAATATTCAATAGGTATAATCTTAAACCAAGTTACAATGGTTTTATGTTTCAGGTTTCCACTGAAGAATGTCTTTTTTGAAGCACTAATACCAGCAGCAATGGCTCTCACGTGGCCCAGTGTGAGGCTGCACTGTGCAGACAGTGAATGGAAAGAGTCCTTTGTTCCATGAGACCTCCTTCCAAGCAGTTAGGTACTCCTTTGCCTTTTTCCACCCTTCCTCTTTTCTGGCCTACAAACTGACCCACACAATTTTATGCAAAATATTTGATTTTTTTAAAATCAGGGTCAGTTTCTGAAAAAAAAATAATTCTATCACCAAAACATGGCATTTTATTTGAAGGACTGATTTTTTTAAAAAATTCAAACAGAATTAAGCATGCAATGAGGCAAAGATCCCTAATCCCTGAAAGCTCCTGGGCCTCATATGATAAGACCCTCATGACTTCTCACTAGACCTTTGACCTGACCTCGTTTTTCTAAAGTTTCGTGTTTCTGTCCAATCCGGTGGATATTAAAAAGAAAATAATCTACCAGCAGTGTACTCTTCACTTTATCTTTTAATGGCGGGTCCTGAACAATGATGGCACACTACTGCTTCCAAGACCAATAGTACAAAACCCATTGTGAAGTGTCATAAGCCAGATGAAAAGATTTTTAATTTTTTTTTCCTAGTTATTTTTTTATTTTAACTTAGTGTTCCAAACCAGCAAGGGTTGCATAGCAAAGCATTAAAAACCTAGGAAAATAGGATAAGGAAACCGAGGAAAACCCAGGATAAAGGACGTCTTGGGAACCCTAATTTTTTTCTACTTGAGGAAATCATGAAGTAATTCTTTTTTTCACTGTATCAGTCAAAATGTTCTATTTATGTTGGTATTTGTGAAATATTAACAAGTTCATTTTCAGTACAGGAGAAGCACTTGGAAAATACTACGGAAGCCGAAAGAAATAAAATTAATTACTTTTTCTATAACGTAAGTGAATCAATGCAAAACTTGTTTCCCAGGCTTATTGCTATGACATAGGCCAGAAAAGAAAGGCCAAGGAGAATGTACCCCATGATAGGCAAGAAGGAAAAACTGGTGGTGACTGATAGGGAGAAAGATGAGTTATTCAATGACTTCACGGGCAGTCAGTCTTTCCATTGAAGTCCATGATCTTCCGTGTAGGTATGGGGGAGTGAAGTCTCTCCCACTAAGTGAAGAGCAGGTTTGGGATCACTTGATGAAGCTGAGTAATCCCAAGTCTATGGAACCTGATGAAATGTGTTCCAGAATCCTGAGGGAGCTGGCTGATGTTGTTGCCAAAACAATCTCATCATATTTGAAAAGTCAAGGCAGTCATGGGAACTCCCTGGTGACTGAAAAAAAGGAAACATCACTTCCATTTTTAAAAAGAGTAGAAAGGAAGATGTGAGCAACCACAGACTGGTGAGCTCACCTGTGTGCCTGGAAAAATCCTGAAGCAGCTCCTCCTAGAAGTTATCCCACAGCATGTAAAAGACAACAAGCTGACACAAGGCGGCCAGCACAGCTGGTATATAACATATTATGTTATATACCAACATAAATAAAATATTTTGACTGATACAGTGAAAAAATAATTACTTCATTACTTTCTCAAGTGGAAATAAATTAGGGTTCCCAAGACATCCTTTAATAAGGGCAAATTGCACCTACCTCCTAAAGTTCTACAAGATCAAGTGCCAAATGCTGCACCAGGGTTGGGGAAATCCCAGACATGAACACAGACTGGGAGATCAAGTCACTGAGAGCAACCTTTGAAGGGGTTTCTTGTGGATGAAAAGCTGGAAGTAACCCAAGAACGTGAGCTCTCAGCCCAGAAGGACAATTGTACCCTGGGCTGCACACAAAGAGTGTCCAGCAGGGTGAGGGAGGGGGTTTTACTGCTCCATGTGGCCCTCATGAGACCCCATCTGGAGTTCTAGGAAAGAAATTCTTTACTCAGAGGGTGGTGAAGAGCTGGAACAGGTTGCTCTGAGAAGCAGTGGATATTTCAATCCTGGAAGTGCTCAAGGCCAGGCTGGATGGGACATGGAAAATCCTGATAAAGTGGAAGGTGTCCCTGCCCATGGCAGAAGGGCTGGAACTGGGTGACTTTAAGGTCCCTTCCAATCCAGACCCTTCTATGATTCTCTTTTCCTCCTTACAACTGAATCAGCAGGTAAACCCAGGCATCTTGCAGAAATCACCAAACCACCACTCAAATCAAAAATCACACTAACAAACAGAGGTTTTTCCTAGCTACTCAGTGACAGGATTTTAGTCTTGTTTTACCTGGCTCTTCAAGTTATAATCATATAACATGGGTAAATTTGCAACCACAGCAAGCTAAGCACTTAACCATTCATTTTTAACCACTCTTCTAGCCCATACTTGCCCTGTAAACAATTACTGTTCCAACATGACTCTGTGGTAATTTGTTTGTTCAAAACATGAAACAAGCAAGCAGAAGTTGCTCAAGAATAGTCAATCAAATCAAAAGCCATTGTAGCCTCTGTCTAAAAAAGCTGCATCCATTCTGAGAGGTTCTGGTCAAATTAGATACTTTTAGCAAGAACACTGTGGTTGCAGGCAGTGTTTACTGAATTTATGAACTAAATTCTGACAGAACAAAAGTAGTTACAGCGTGTTAAGTAATTTTCCAAAGAGTACTTACTGAAGATTGTGATTTGGGCTGTTTGTTGGACCTGCAAACGTAAAACAAACAAGTATTGCTGACAAGTTTAGCTCAAGGACAACATAATAAAAAAGTCAATAGCAATCTAAAGGAAATTGTCTCTTTAAGGAAGGTTTATCCCAAGATCCAAACAAAACCCTCTGCATTCCTGAACATAATTATATATTGTTATTTTCAAGCCACAAATAAAAATCACATGAATCTACTGTCTGTTCCAGCAGCAACTTGAATGGACTTAAGTTATTTTCATAAAATATTTTCCACCATAAAGATACTGGTACTTAAGACAAGGTGTTATTTTAACACATCACTTACCTTTTAATAAGCCCCAACTTGCCTTACTATCAGAATTTAGGATGTGGCAAGGGGATGATCAACTTTTGCGACAGCAGGAGCAAGGGCCAATACTCAGCACTTCAATACTCAATAACTACAAACTAAACTGTAGAATCCATTATTTAAATTACAAAATAGGAAAAAAAAATTAGAAAAATGCATCTAGAATTTTTTTTCCCATTGCTCCACAGGCAAGCTAAATAAAAGGTTAGCTTACAGATTGGACTATTAAGTCTCCAAAATGTAATAGAAGCACTTGTTCAAAGGTGTGGTGTACCTTCACATGTCAAAAGGCAGAATTTGAGGCCACGCTCCACATTGCAGCACAGAACTGATATTCACAAGGATAGGCCCAGAACTACGAACATCACACAGAAAACTGCTTCTCATTCTTCTCATCAGTTTTTGGGTTCTTTTCAGAGACTGAGTTCAGCAGTACAGTGAAAACTTCAGGCAATGAAATGTTACCTTTTTGTACTTTTTACCAGCACTTCTTTAATTTTTTTTCTTCTGTGTATTTACAGACCTCTACATCTGTATTTACTTTCTTTTATTACCACTAAAGGGGTATCAAGTTCAACTGAGAAGTTCTGTGCTGGGAGAGAGGCCCCAGGCGCTGACTTTATTTTCTTTTGTGTTGAGAATTATTCTTAAAACCTTAAATTCATTTCTCATTATGCTATGGTTACAACTAATATCTAGTCTATAAAGCAGTCTGAGCAGTCATAAAAGCCAGGAACTCACCAAGCCTGACAAACAAAACTCCTGTTGCAGTTATTGTCTTCATCCCATTTGAAGCTACGCACTGGTAGTATCCTGTGTCTGTGGTATCCAGATCTTGGATTCTTAGGCGTGAACCATAATCTGTTTTTCTGATGATGATCCGTCTTGGCTCCTGGACCACTGGAGCATCATTTTTTAGCCATCTGACATTCGGGGACGGATTTCCCGCTACCTTGCAGTGGAGGATTGCTGTTTGCCCCTGGACTACAGTGATATTGTTTACTGGTTCCAAGAAGGTCAGGAAATAACCTAAGAAGATAAAAGGTCATGAAAGATCAAACTTTACTTGGGTTGAGGTAAAAGCCTGCTTAAAGATACTTTTCTAAGAGAGAACCTTTGGAACAATTTCAGTTTTCTTTCAAGATTAAAAAAAATGCGATTCACTGTCCTAAGAACACCACAGCATCACCTTCCAATTCATGTTTCCTTGCTGACTTCATGCTTGTGTGCAGGTAGGTATGCAGATTCAAACGTCAATCATGAATTGATACTGTTACACTCCTAATGTCTATCTGAAGCAGCAGTGACTTTTTCTACATCTGACATGCTAAAATAGGAACATCCTAATGTAGATATAATGCTTTTCTGTTCCAACAGCAAAAAAACCCTTGCTCCATAAAAGAATAATCCCAGTCGTTACCATATTGGAATACCGCTGTGATTTCACCACATCATCTTCTTACATGATCACAGATTTGTCTCAAAAATAACTACAATTGGAAAAATTACTTTTAGATATTAATTTGACTTGTTAGTTACTCAACAAAATCTTAAAATTAGATTGATTTAGACAGGCTTATATTATAATAAGTTTTCAAGATTATATGCCTCACATTCAATTTAAAGAAATAATGTCTCAATTGCAGAAGTAACCTGTAATAGAGAGGGGACACATAAGCCAATTATAGACTGTCATTTTTACATCAAGTCAAAATATATGGCCAAGGAAACATCTGTATGGATAGTGTGTAATAACATTTTGTAGTTATTTTGTAAGTGAAAACTACAATTCCTAATTAGTGGTTTGTTAAAAGCAAAGGGCTTGACAAGGCTGTATTTGTGATCTCTAGGGATGACAAAAAAGAAAGAATTGATGAAGAACACTGTCAAAACCTGACAATAAATAATTTTGTAGGTTATTATTTATAAATTTAATTTGGTGTTAGGAGTCCTGCAACTGATGCACATCACATACTGAAAGCCTGACAATAAGTAATTCCACTGAAACGATAATGTTGTTATACTACCTTACAAAATAGGTAAGAAAAGTATCTAGCTGTCATGCTCATGTGTTTGTTCCAGTGAATTTAGACCTTCTAGTCATAAAGCATCAGGAATTCAAATTATATTATATTTCTATGGCAGCTGGATACAAATATCAAATAATTTTAACGGATGCCCACATGTAGACCTTTCCTATCACTCAGATTATTTTGCATCTGTTTAACTAAGTAATAGCATATTATTGTACACAAATCCAACACTAGTAAAGAAATGGTCTACATTGACAGTCCAATTGCTGAAATATCTTGAGAAAATTTATGTTCTCCTTTGATTTATATTTGACAGGGCCATGAAAATCAGCTCCTCTATAATAGCTAAGTGTAACACTGGAGAAGGGAGCAGTACAAACAAAAGAATATAATAAATGTACAAGCCAGATATTGCTGGAAAACTGGGTTTTCCTGTGTGTTACATTGTTCTCTACCACTGGCCTTTCAAAAGAAATCCTGTTATAATGAATAATATGAACATATAATGTAGACAAGTGCAAATTTCATTTGTCATTAAATAGAAAATTATTAGAATAAGTCTAAATAGAAAATTAAATAAATCCAAGTATATAAAATCTCCACACAATATTCAAAATTTACAGGAAAATTATTTTATTCTTTTTTGTCATGAAATAATAAATTATTGTTAATTTAATTTTATATTAGTTGTCCCTATTTTTAATTACAAATCTTTAGCAGACTTCAAAACATTCTGACAGAATACAAAAAATATTTGTTTTCAAATAGCTTATATAAAAGGGAGAAAAGTACACTAATGCTTTCAGCAATGTCACACCACAACAGTGTAATTTATTATGGTTTTAGCTACATTCCATAGCTGAAAAAATAGAAATACTATGCTGACATTCTGGCAGGGAAAACAAAACCAGTAAATTTACTTCCTGATACAGACAACTTAAGCCATTGATTAAAACTTCTCTTTAAGCCCACATTTTACACACATAAGCATTTCTAGCAGCATGAAAGAAAGCATGATCAGTCCTACCACATGTTAGAAAAGGATTTTCTATGGCTACATCACCCATAGCTTGTTATTTCACCACTTTTTCATAGTCTATATGCAGTTTATTCTTATGAGCACCATTGAGATACTGGGTGGCATCCACAGGGGTGTTACCTAGCAGAGACAGAGATACCACAATCCCAATCTGCTCAGTGCCTGTTGGGCCATGCTTGGAGTATTATGTCCAGTTCAGATCCCCAGAATTCAAAAATAACACAGATAGACAGGAGAGGGTTCAAAGGAGGGCTATCAACATCATCAAAGGGCTAGACAACACATACTATGAGGAAAGATTTGAAGTAGTTAAGTCTGTTCTCCCTGGAGAAGAGAGCAGCCAGGGGAGCATCATCACAGTTTTTCAGTACCTAAAAGGCACCTACAAAAAGAACAGAGACACTCATCACAAGGAGCTATATGGAGAAGACAAAGTGCAGCAAGTGAAAGTAGCCAGGAAATGTTTCATTTCAATAGAATAGAGACATTGTTTGCAGTGAGAACAATCATTCCCCGTAAAATGAACTTCCTAGAGATGGGGTAGGGTCCTCATTGCTGGAGGTTTTCAAGATGTGATTGGACAGAGTACTAGATTGTCTTGTCTAAGCCTTCTTTCCCCAGAATTGTTGGATTGGATGATCTTTTGAGGCGCTCCCCAGGCTAGAATGTTCTGTAGTTCTGTGGGCCTCCGGTTCAACAATCATAGGGACAGGCCGAATGTGCTCATACAAGGGAGGCAAAACAGTTTAAAGACCTTTTTTGCAAAGAAGCTGGGCCCCTTCGAGCATGGATGCAGCACAGAGGTACATTCATCTGGATCAGAGATGCTTCTGATACCCAAGAAATGAAAGAAGCAGAGATCTGTCTAAAAGGTGAGGCCAATTCAAGTCCTGTAGGATGACAGACAGGGATTGTGGTTTGTCTGGCTCCCTGATGTAGTTTTTGCTCTTCACATGCAAGTACAAGAGAGGGCTACATTGTTCTTGTGACACTGATCAGCTTATACCTTGCTCAAACCCTTGTCATTATTTCACTTTTTCTGGTTTAAAATGAGCTAGGGGGAGTCCTCTTTTTGGGATAGTCATGGATATTAAATTCAAATATTTTTGGATGAAAACAGATAGTGAATTTACTCATTAGGACTTATTAACTCAGGATTAAATCCATGTCAGAACTTCCTGTTTTACTAATTAAAACAGAACTACTGCAGGAAGTAATTAGATCCATATCTTTAAGCCATCCAAAATATTTCATATGAATCTGTGAATCTGATCCTAATAACAACAAGAACAAAACTATTACCATGGAAAGCAATGCCAAAGATTTATGGGTTAATTCAGACCCAGTGCAATTAGATAGACTTTGCCTGAAGTCAGCGTCACTGCATCTATTTCCTGCAGGTCAAAATTCAGCTTTAGCTCATCATTACTCTTGCCAATTTTACAGGTATTTTCTGCAGTGTTTTATATTACCTTGTTATTACAAACCAAGTAATAAATATTTTAACCTAATGAACTTTGAAGCATTTGTGTTTTCCAAAGTTCTCCAGAGCAGCCTAAGAGCAGTGGGGCAGCTCAGGGCCTCTTCTCTGCCTCTGTCCACCCTGAACTGCACACTCTCTGTTTGCTGGTTTCATTTCCTCTTTGAGAAGGGATGTTTATGTCCTCACTGGTTCTGAAGTATTTCTATGACAGAGCGGGCAGCCATTTGTTGAGCTGCTCTGTTATTTGGTGTCCACTTTAGATAATCCATAATTGCAATTCTTTCAAACATAGTGGAAAATTTAACCAACCATGTTCTAAAGAATGTTTTCTTTATTTAATTTCTGTGGTGATAATCAGCAGTTACTTTTTTGGTAATATACGTCACACCACAAACACAGTGTAGATGACAGTTTGATAGAATGCTTTGGGGAAAAAAAACAAATTCTCCCAGGATAAATCAGGACCTCAACAATGTGCAAAGCAATTTTTTTTCCCAATGTAGTTCTCCTGCTGTCTTAGTAAATCTTAATTTGGACAGGTATGAGGGAAAATGAAATGTGAAAATGCTAGAACTTGTATTTAACTTGTGTCCTGTATTTTGTGTTACACATTAGTCAAGTAGAATTTTTTAAAACTGAAACAAAATTGTTAATCTGTTTCAATACTAACATAATTTTGAAACAGAGAATAAATACTCTATATAAAATATTTTGTTTCTGTAACATATTTCCAAATCTGTGAATGTCCTGTTGTAAATGTTGTATTATAAAGATTTGTATTTTATTTGGGAGATGGATAACAAAGATAATTTATTTAAAAAATACAAGTAAAATGTCCAGAAATTTCCTGCGTTGTGAAATTAATATTGTTACATAATGGTTTTTATACTCTAGTTTGCTTCCAAGGGTCACTGAAATGAAGGAAAATGCTTCCTTTGCCTTCACTGATCTTTGGCATGGTTTAACTATGTCAAAAGGAAAATCTATCTGGTAGATATTTCTGCATTTGCTGTAGGCACAAAAGCTGTAAATTAAATTTCTCTTTCATTATGTTTTCCAACACAACCAATACTAGTATTTCTTTTGCTTGAACAGATTAAAAACTTTTCTGTCAAGAAGCTATGAGAGGACAATGCAACTTAATCTACATATTATGTTTTGCTATCGTATTCTATGTACTCTATGAATAACATAGCTTAGGGAAATGGTTGACATGAATTCCAGCAAAACCCCTTCATATTTGGAAAACCTTTGTTAGGTTGCCAGTACTTCGTATTTTTAAATTGAATAAATTTGATATAAATATATCAAACAGAATCCCAAAGCAAATCAACATTAAGATGACAGGTCTATTATTCGTGTTTTGGCAAGAATATAAAAATAAGCTTTTCCAGAGTGTGTCAAATCATTGTCAAGATATGTACAAGAATAGATACTAAACTAAAAACTTAAAGGGTGCAACTATCACTAAGACCTCACATGTGTATTATATTTCTTAGTTTTATTTACATTATTCTGGCACTTACATGTCCAAGTTATTGGCTCAAACTGTATGTGTTATTCTTGGCATAAGCACAATATAAAATTATTGTTCTGCTTCTGTTATTTTAAGATCTTAGCTATGATTTTGAAGTTCATTCTAAAAAAATATTTTAAGACTCCTTAGTTACTTTAGATTATGTAAATTCTGGCTTAATTGTTTTCAATTCAAGTTTTAGTTCCTGTTCATTTTTTACTGCTTTTAGTCTTTTTTTTCCTATGTGATTTTAAAAATATCTATGCATTCACAATTTTAAAATAAGCTTCAATATGGCAACCATGAATAGTACTTATTAACAATTTTTTAACGCTTTTTATCTCAGAACTTCCAAATCATTTATGAATATTGAAGTCTCTTGAGATGAGATGATACCATCACACTTGTTTCCAAGAAGCAGAAAATAGAGCAAGCGGAGTCTAAGTGATTTGACAATTTACATATAGACTAAGTGTCAGTATTGATGATACTACACTGAGATTCACATCTTTCTGTATTCCTGAGACAATGACGCTCTGAGATAATCATCCACTTTGGCTCCTATCCAAGTGGATTCACCTTTCTTTCTGCACTCCACAAGAAATACTGAATACCCAGTTTTTGATAAAAAGAAAGGAAAATTTGATTCATAAATGGCTAGATGCCTGAAGATAAACAATCTTTTCAGACCAAGTACTAATAGTTGTATATATGTTTAATCACTTTTTAAAATACTTATTTCTCCATAAGATATAAATATTTATTTAATTGACTTTATGCAACAGCCAAAAAAGTGCAAAAAGCCATCCATTTGGTATTACAGAACACTTCACAGTTTACAAGAGTCTCAGCTTGAGATACTCAGAATTTAAAATCACCTATCAAAAAAAAAGGGGGCAAATACCTTTCTTTCTGCATAACTACATAAATTTAGACCATTTTCAGATTCATGGAATAAATCACTTCCAGTGTTCAAAATCCCTATGAAAATATGTATACTATGATTTTGTGTAAAAAGCAATGTGGGATTTTTTCCCTAAGCTATCTTACATTTTCTTTTTTAATGCCTTTCCAGCTTTTTTCATTTTTGTCTTCAAATAATCTTTCTTTCTTAGGTATAAGTAAAAGAGCATGATCTTTCTCACCACAACTCTTTATTATGGCAAATTTCTGCTCTGGCATTTTTAGACTAATATAAATTCATATTCAACACAAAAGGGTTTAAGGACAATATTCTAAGTAATTAAACTAATGATATTTCCACCATAAGCAAAGTCACATTTTCCCACAATGAAGGCATAGTTTTTCACCTAGGATACTTATTTTGGCTTATGGAATGCTGAGGAAGACACCATTGTTCCAAAATTTACTGTTTTACGGTAAAATTTAGGGTACTAAGCATAAAGTGTTCATGAAATTGACAGGTAATCTATAAAGAATATTCATAAGATATAGAGTTTCCTAGACTTATAAAAGAACTGAAGACTGTAGTAACAGAAAATGCATGCGAAAGTTGCTGATATGCAAATTATGTCTTTCTAGAGGTATGTATGACAACACTGAGCTCAGGGGACATCAATGCCTGTAACATCTCGGCAGGTGGTGTGAGTCCAGTAAACTGACTCCTTCCACAAGTAAATCATAATTCCAAATAAATTGAGAAATATCATCCTACTAAGGAGGGTAGACTGAAGCCTAAGACTCACGATTACTTGCACAGAACATTTTCCTAAATAAAAATCAGTCTTCCCCAATTCTTCATCCTCTGTTTTATTTAGTCCTGATACAACGATGAGTGATTTATAGTTTATTTGAGTCACATTAGAAAATGGAAGGGACGTTGGCAGATCTCCCAAAATACACATGAGTAGCTAAGGAAACTACACTATTATATATGCCAAATAATATTTCCAAATGAAATGATACCTTTACAGCCTAATTTAATCCAATTTGCATCTCATCCTTCATCCTATTTTTTTTCTCAATGTAGAAAAATCCATCCAGAAACATATAAAATAGGTTGATTTGGTTCACATTCTCTTGAAATGACCTTAGGAGCAAGGAATGAACAACTGCCAATCCAGGAATGAAGCAGTATTAGCTTTGTAACACTGTCACAATGTGCACATTGTCCTCTCCTCTGAAATCAGCGGGTTTTTAGGACCCAGTGAGAGTATGTTAGATTGTTTGTGCAAAAGAGAATCAAGGCTTACTTGAAAATAAGATTGGTGGAACTATCAACTTTACAAAGACTGACTTGACTGAGAGGAGATTTGGACTGTGCTTGAACATTTTACTTTTATTCCTAAGCAGACCTAGGCTCTTCTACAGCAAACGCTCACTGCTCTGCACTGGTTTTCAGTGAAACACTGCTCAGACACAGTGCTTTCTAGCCATTCAAGTGTTCACTTATAGGAAACAAGGGAAAATAAATTCTTCTCAAAGGCCTAGCCAAGCTATTATCCCTTCTCAACAACTATCAGAATGCTAGCTTCACTTGTAGGAAGAGACTTGCAATATTTTTGTAAATGAGCATTATTAATACCTTGCTTAAACAAGTTTTGTCATTGGAGACAGAATAATTTCTCAGGACTTCTGGAAGATTCTAGAGAAGAGGATGACTAATACACTTGGTGCTTTTAATGTGGTTTTTAATTTGGGTATTATTAAAGCTGGTTATCTCCATGCCGGTTTTGGGTCTATTCCAAAATAAGAAAAAATTTAAAAATAGGAGGTTACATGCAAATCAAAATAACTAAAGATTTCTAAAGGAAGGAAGAAGGATGATGGGATGGAAGGGCTTAGGAACTGTTTCTAATGATCTCAACAGTATGCCGGAACTTTGAAGTGTTTTTTTGTAACAAAACCTGATGCCTTACTATGACACAGAAACACCTGAGCTAACATTCCAACTAGTTTTGCTTCTATGGAGAATTTTGTGCCTACATTAAAAAATAAATGGGAGCAAATGAGGCCATTTCCTAGCTACGTAAGCTGGAAACTAACAACTGATTGTATACCAGTGAATAACTTAAGAACATGGGGCTCTTTCTTTCTTCCTTTTTTTTTTTTAAGGAAATATACAGTTCTTACCGTGTAGAAATGTTTGAGATGTGATTAATTACTTCCTCAGACAGATATTGCCTGTGGCTGTGCAAAGGAAGGAAGTAACTGGAACTCCTTTTTCAACAAGAAATTAACCAAGCACTGTCACATAAAAAAAACAAAACAAAACAAAACAAAACAAACAAAACAAAACAAACAAACAAACAAAAAAAACCAAAACAAAAAACCCTTCCTCTTTTATGTCTGTAGCCTTAAAGGCTCAAACATAACAAAAGAGAGAAGTGGGACCAACTTGCCAGGCAAACAAGCCTATCAGATGCAGTTAAAAATTAAACACGGCCCCATGGCCCTTTTTCATCAAAAGTAGTTTCAAAAGTAGTGTGTACTTCAGTGTGAATAAAACAACTGGTGGTAAATACAGTGCTACTGACAGGAATAATACTACAAATTTTTTTCCCAGAATAAATGTAAAATTCTAAACTTCTAAAATATTCCAGCAGTTTCAGAAAGTGGCGAAGAGTTGAGAAATGGAGTGTACCAGGTCTTCTTTCCAAATAGGAGGGACTTAGACCCATGCTGATAATCAGTAGCAAGGTGGTTACATGTGTAAACAGCAACACATCTTTGTTGTGGACCAAACTTAAAGGAAGATTCCATAAAAAACCTCCCGGTATGCACATTTAGGGTAAGAAATCTAACTAATATTCAGGAAGACAATAAGGATAAGATAACCTTACATATCTATAAGAAGAGAAACTATATTCAAAAGTACCCCCAAAATTCATGTTCCTCTGAAAGACAAACTGCAAGAAGATCTGGTCAATACCACAGCTCCACAGATTGCAACATGTCCTCATTAATGAAGCTGACATTATTATCTGACTATTTTCTTTAGCCTAAGAGTTGACATTACTACAGCAATGCATCCATAAAATATTAATTCAGTACGCAACTGAAAAAATATTGTTCTTTAGGTAGAATACTGAAAATTTAATGCTTTAGACAGTTGTACCAAATTGCAATTGGAAGCACAATTTGCAGTAAATATGTGCATCTTCTGACCCAAGAATAGCATTTGGATCTAGAGTTTTAAGTGGTAAAGTGTCACAAAATTTGTGTTAACTAACAAATAACTAGAAATCCTGACACTACAGTCAGTTTAAAAAACCAAAGCATTAATGCTCAGAGCTTAAAAAGTATGTATTCTGGTGTTGTAACGGGCTAGATTTAATTACCTCAAACTAAAGACACCAATACCTAACGTTTACCTGGAGATGCTAAGTGTGGCATTGTACAAAATTAAGTCAATTTCATGGCAACAATGTGAAATAAAATATGCTCTAGGAAGGTAATCATAGCACACTCTGTTTGGATTAAAACATCTAACCCCTCCAAGTGGGGGGACTCAACATGCTTCGAAATTAATTTTTATAGACTCATTCAACCTTGCTATCCCTGCCTGGAATCAGAAGTGCTTATGCACGAAAGGAAGGTTGCCTTCCTTGTATTAATAGACAAATGTAAGAGTTTGTTGGTCCTTTCTGAAGAATGTTTATACTTAAGCAGGGTGATGAAATTACCATTCATTTTACCTTTAGGCGTCGGAATTGGTCTCTCAAGTCCATCCACATGACCTAAGGGGTCGTTTGAATCTGGAATTTCCATTTCACCTACAAAGAAAAGAAGATTTTGTTGAATTGAAGTGGAATTGAAGCTAATCTTTCTGTTAAACTGCATTATAACAGTGAGTTCAGCACATTCTCCCAGTCCACATTCAGCTTCCAGAGTTGCACATGGGAAACATAGCACACAGGAAACACATATTGACAAGGTCAGGATTTATCCATTGTGGATTAGAAAATGCTACAATAACTACTTTGTGGATTACTTGGTGTTCGGCAAAATAGAAAGCATTAAAAACTACATTCCAGTTCTCAGTAGAATAAAGTCCACACATTTTTACAAAGAATGCAAACATTTCCTGGAAGCAATGGTGGCTTAGCAAATTGAACAGCACCTGAGCTTTACTGATAGCCTCAGTTTCAAAATGGCATAATCTTGCTTTTAAACTTACACTATAATTCACATGCCATTTCCAGAAGTCAGACTCACTCTTGCTACTGACTTTCTTATCCTACTCTCAGCCTCATCCCTAAAAGATATCTTTAGAAATGAAACTATAATAACTGTTTTCCAAGGATTTCAAAGTGTGAGGAAATGGACAGACACCTTCTGTATGCTCTCCTTTTTTTCTGCCTAATATATCAGTAGAAGTTAGCACACAGACAGTACTTTGAAGTTTCTTCGCATTTGCAGGTCTTGCAAAACTCCAACCATTATATATCACTTGTTTGCTCCCCCTTTAAAAAATATTAGGTAAGGAACAGAACTGAAGTTCTAACTCAGATAATGGTATAGATGTGATTTAACTAAAACAGCTTCTAAAATGACACCCCCTATTTTTTTATATTTTCTAATTTACATTCAGTTATCCAAATTCCTTACATCCTTAGCATATCAGAAAGATATGTAAATCTAAGGTCATCAAGATCTGAACTGAATGATCTGGGATTCATTGTAGGTCTGTTAGGGGTGTTCATGGTATTTTTTTAGGTGAAATTAAGCTAGAGAAAAGACACTCCTTCCTCCTTTTGTCCCCATTACCCTTTCTTCAAACTACAATACCACTCTGAATGCAAGTAAAATACAAGTAACCTTATCCCTGCCTTACACCATATTATGAAGGAAGAAAATAATTGAGACACTTTTTGTTTGTTTGTTTATTCTTTCCCCCATTATTTGATAAGAGATTCGGCTAACTTGCCTTTATCAGGTAAAATAGAGAAATCAGAGACATTCTCTACAGCAGGCTGGATCTGAAAGTATTTCTTTCATCACAGTACTGTCACTTGTCACTACTTCATCTCTACCTTTATCTCCCATTGCTCGAGATTCTTTGCCTGGCAACAGTACAGATTCCACTTGATTTGTGTGCTCATTCTCAGACACCACAATTAGAGTGATGGTGAAGATGGTGTTGTACGCTTGATAACACACTCTTTCACTTTGGAATAGCTAAGGCTTGGGCAGACATTCTCCATCTTCTGCCACTCCCAGCACTAGCCAGTGGAAATCATAGATAATATCCGCCTGTAGACTGGAGGGAGAAATGGAGATGGGTGGCCAAGCTGGTTATTACCAACCTTGCCATTGCAAATCCCAACATGGTATGTCTTCATACCCTTGCAGGCGCGGTACAGGCTCAGCATCTGACTTTTAGCTGTACAGAACCTTTGCTGATCTTTTTGATTCAGGGTGGGTGAGGTGGTGAATGCATGACAGGCATATTCTGTCAAATTTTAGCAGATACATCACATCTTGTTCTTACCGCGGGGCAGCAAGACAAGTTCACCCCTATCCCTTGCTCTTGCTTGAGTTTCTGTGTCACACAAGGTTTAGAAGGGGCAGCAGCATTTACTGGCCACAAGAAAGACAAATCCAAGATGACACAGCCAGAGCAGAAAGAAGAGTAGGTAAACCAACCAGTTTTTTAGTCCACAAATACCTGCTCATATCTTATTCTGGTGATCATAACTCACCAGCATTCACAGGGTGGAACATTATTACAAAACTGTCCTTAAGGTTATTTAAAGTTATACTGCAGGTTGCCTGATATCTGAGTGGCACTTTTGGTTTAATACCACATCTTCAACTGTAAAATAATTGTTTCCATTTCTTCAGTAATCTCATGGGACTTAGAACATAAAAAGACATTAGAAGTTCAGATAAATGAGCACAGAAATGTTTTCCTCTCTCATCTCTCCTTCCCAAGCCCATATCTCTTAATCTTTTTAAGTTTTTCAGAACAAAGGTGGAAAGAAACAAAAGTATTTGCTGTTTTGAAAAATTCCAAAAATAGTTTTATGTGATTCACTCTTGTACTTGATATGCTTCTGTCTGGAAAAAACATCAATTTTCATATGTGCTTGACCAGAGAACAATTACAAACCATAGATGCCACCCATCATCAAAGTCTCAGAACTAAGAAAAGTTAAAATTAAAATCCTTTGCATTCTTTGCAAATCATAAATACAAATCAGATCTGTCACCTAAACTTGCTT
Source organism: Cardinalis cardinalis (assembly GCA_014549065.1). Lineage (NCBI taxonomy): Eukaryota > Metazoa > Chordata > Aves > Passeriformes > Cardinalidae > Cardinalis > Cardinalis cardinalis. Next base: position 549,607 of record JACDOX010000122.1, on the reverse strand, counting down.
TTATGAAAGAAACATGTATATTTTCTGTAAACTGCAAAATTTCACTTCAACCATATTTATGATGAATTCCAAGTTTTAATCCTAAAGTTTCTCTACCACAACTTAAAACACAAAAAATTTATTATCAGTTTGAAAAATTAAGTTTTTAACACTATAAAACAACCAGCAAGTCACTATAACAAAATGTTTTTTCTCTTGTATGGACAGAATGTAATTATTCTGAAGTCAAGAACTTAGAGCTCTGTACTCCTCTTGAATATTATTTTCTCTTTATTTTTTTCAGTGCTTTCTGATTTTGCGCTAATAGCACAGTATGTTTTTCCTACCAGGAGTCAATCCATGGTGTTTACCTCAACACCTAGCAATTTTTGTCTTTTAGTTTTTCCCAATTTTCCTCACTATAGTACACACAGATCCTGATCATGTCCCATCATCAATTCTCTGCAGTCTTATTCTTGTTTGAAGATGCCTACATAACTATGCTCCTGTCCACTCCTGATTTTTAACTCCCTTTTCTCACTTTGTTTAATCAATATTTCCATAAGGGTATCCCATTTTGCTTTTTTCTTCCTGCTTCCTGTATCTTTTCCTAGAAAAATATTTATGTGCTGTTGCACTCTCTGAACGGAAAAAACGTCCATGAAGTAATTTAAGGTGCCCAATTTTCACTGTCAGTTTTCATCAGTAAAAATCTAGTACTAGGGAAAACATAATTGTTCTCTAAACTGGTTTTAGATGTCACGAAGATACCAGATAGTCACATAGTTTTTTATACCTATAATAAATGCAGCATTGTCATACAACACTAAGAAAAGAGATAGACTTGCACTACACAAAACTGAAGGAGCAGCAGCAATCCACTATACACTTGTTATTAAAAAACTGGTAAGAAAATAAATGCTCAATAACTGAACCTTACATGTGGTGTTACCAACTCACTCTGGCAGTAAGCATGCTCTTCTTGTGTGCTCTTGAGGCTCTCTTACTTCAAAAAGGGTACAGAAGAGTTGGAAGAGTTTCAGAGAAGTGAGAATATTTATTCATAAACCAGTTTGTGTACTGCTACTAGGATTTGTTGCTCTGAGAAGGAGATGTCTGAGTTCAATGACTGCAAGCTCAATGGAGTCGTGAGAGCCTACAGGGTGGAAGGATTCTTGCTAACAATGGCAGTGCTAGAAAAAATAGTAACAATCAATTTCAAAACAAAGATTAAACAAGGCAAAGGTTTCTCAGAGGAGATGTAACTGAACTGAGTGCAAAGTTTAGATGACCCACAGGTAAGACTGGACAAGTTCAGTGAGACCTCTCTCACAGCTGTGTGGTCATACCGAAGTCCGAGTTAAAAATGGCTGGAGGCTGGGTAAATAATCAGCACAGTGGAGTAGTATGTACTTAGACCTCTTCTTACACTTTTACTTCAGCATTACCATTTTTGCTGCCATCAGAGCCAAGACACAGCACTGCACAGATCTCTCATCTGCTCCTGTATGGTTATTCTCACACTTTTCACTAGCATATGTTCTCTCCACAGACATTAAGTGTATCACAGTTAATTTCTAAAGCCTCACTTCTTTAATTTATGTTTGCTGTGGGAGTGGGAGATAGAAGAAATCATGAGCGCCCTTTTCTCCTTCCACACTGCATGACCAGACAAGACTTCAAGAGAACCAGAACCCAGCCTGAATGCCAATGGCCAGATGTGCCACTTCCCAGATAGTAAGGAATACCTTATTAATCCTCTTTTCATGGAACACACAATCAAGTAAAATGAAGATGCTGTAAACAGTGACTCTTTTAAACGGCTCACCCACACAAAAATGATTTCTTAACTTTTCAAGGCAGTAAAGCAAGCCATTTCAACTTATGGAAAATCCCACTCCAAAAGAAAACCCATATTTAAAATAATATAATAATCTATATTTTTGATGAAAAAAATGTGTTCAGTTCCTTTGACTCACATAGTGAACTGTAGCAAGGAAACAGGTCCTACAGAAAATTCTTTTCCTACTTGCATATAAATAATTATCACTTATTTTTTGATTTCACTTCTCCTGAAAACATGAGAACAACTTTCTTACTGACACGATTCAACACAGGTAGGCCCACTGCTCCATTTTATGCACCAATGACCAACAAAACACAGAAGTAAATATCCAGAGTTATTGGGGCAGGAAGGCTCCTTTACACTTTTGAAAACTAAGTTGCCCAGCTGATCACAGTATCAACTCACAGGGCACACACCACTCATCATAAAATAACTGATTTTTTCCTCTGAAATGGTTATGACTTCGCAGATCATTCATTACTTGAGCGGTAAGTTCAATAAACGGATTCCAAAATGCTCATGGCCATAAGCAGACATCAAAACAACACATTAATCTTCATCAGAAAGCCAGTCACAAGGTGGGGGTTACCATAATTGATACCAGGAACAAAACAAGGCCTCAGTCTCACACAGAAAGAGAAAAACAGTACTCAGGTATTTTCAAACAGAGTGGGCCTGATTGATTTAGAGCAGTTAAGGGCTGGCTGATGCAATACCATGCAATGTTATTAACTGTCCTTCATTACTTGCAGAGCACAGATGAGATCTTAAAATATGAGAAATCGCACAAGTGTTTCCTATTATTTATTAAAAAGGGTAAAAAAAGGTGTGCCAGAGAATTATAGAGCTATCAGCTTAACTTCAATTCCTGGAAAAATAATGGAACAAAGGAGTTATTTTTAAGCATTTACGATAAAGCAGAGAGATGAGTAATAACTAAAATAGAAGCCAACATTGACTTGGCTGACACTGATTAGAATCAGACATAAGTCAAATCACAAGATACTGCAAACAAGGCAGACTTCAAAAATAAAAAAGCAGTAATCTTCCCCCTTTTCTCAAATCTAGTAAGGCCCTAGACTACTTTCTTCAATTTTCTGTGTTCCATTTCAAAATAGATGAGAGTAAAATACAATGACTAGCACCATGAAGATAGTCTACAAAACGTGATTAAGAAAATAAAAAACATAATGATTAATAAGCCTGCTTGGTCTGAAGAAGATTAAGCTATGGACTGAGAACAAGTATTCTTCAAACACAGAGGTCTCAGTAGATGAAATTTTCTAGTGCAGCAGATTTGGCAACAGTCTAATGCATATGATACCGCACAGGTAATAGACGCTTCTTCTCCCAGATGAAACAGGACTTCTTAGGATCTTTTCCAATCTTATGATTCTATGAATGAACCATCCTTCTACCATGGTATTTTAAATCCCAAAGCCTACAAATAAATCCTTCAACACTAAAAATTGCACAGCCCTACAATTAGCAAAGCTCCAGATTTTTGTTCTGACATTTCTTCCACTCATCAACAATCCTGTTTCTGTAGCTGAAACTATTTTCAGATTCAAACATCAATATGCAACCTTTGCTTCCTGTGGCTGTAACCTTTTAGTCAAGTTCTAACTTTCTTCCAGTAACACAAAACTCCCAAACTCTCTCTCTTCAGCCTAATACCTTCTAATATTCTGTTCTTTTCTTCATAAAACTTTGTTGACCTTCTGTCAATTACTAGCCTCTGGAGCTCCCAAACAAAGGGCCCACTGTACCCTTTGATTCAGCTGCCAATCTGATTACTTTGGCTGGGGGAGGCAGGCTGCTTGGGTTGCTGAATCAGGGTCTTTCATTGAAATTTCTCTTTTCCAACATCTGCAGCCCCTGGCAACCAATTGCAGAGTGGGCTTGGCAGACCTGTAGAGGGTGGTGAATAGGCTACAAAAGATGCAGTTTGTAGCATAAAATCAGTGCACCCCTTTCATAGTGACGGCAGATTAGAACCTTCACAGCACACGTTTCTTAACTGCTGCAGCTTCCCATAAAAAAAGCTGAAGGTGGGGAAAATAGCCTTCACTTTCTCATGCAGTTGCTCTAGTGAGACAACGGTGAAGTCTGCAAAACAGTCACTTCTTAGCTGGTTATCAGGTCACAAAGCATACTCTTCATAGGTTAGCATGTTAACGAATTAAATGTGCGCTTTGGCCATCCAAAACTCTTCCAAATTACTTTCAGCTAAATTCATGGTAATAAAATGTTCTCACCACAAGACCATTAGAAAGGGAGTAAGTTCTTCTAAGCCTGCTCTGTTATAATATCAAAATAACATTTAAAAAGTATATTTAAAGTAAAAGCAATAGCAGCCTAAAAGTCAGAGAACCTTCAGAGAGCTGGTATATAACACAGACAAGAAACCTTTTAAAAAAGCCAGAGCTGACTTGTACAGAATACATTCCTACAATTCATAAGCACTCCCTGTTAAAGAAAACATCTTGTTTCATTAGCTTGGATTCTTCCCTCCATAAGTTTTTTTCTATTTTACCTAATAACTATATTGAAATGTTTTCATTTCAGTAAGTATGAGGAAAAACATTCTATTGCAAAGTGTGGGAACTACACTACAGGACAAAAGGCAGACACAAGGTTTATGATCTGTAGCAATAAAAAGAGCATCATTATTTGGATGGAAAATACATCAATTTTAAATAAAATATTAGAACCCCATAGACATTAAATCACTTTCATTCTGGACAGTGAAGACTCATTTCTCAAACACATGTTAAGAGAGATTCCAAATTTTGTATTTTGTCACTTAAGGCATAAAGAAGGAATCGGCACATTGCATTAATCTCTGTTGTTGTGAATGCTTGTTCACAGATTTATCCAAGACAGACTAATAGTCTGATTCAGAACACTAGCTGTGAAGTGCACGATGAAAAAACCTCTTTATAAATTTCACAATGTTCCTGCAGGAACTTCTTCATTTAATTCTACCATCAAACCACTCCAAAATACCATAAAAAAGATCAGTTGGTCATCAGCACAGAACTACAGAGAGGGACTGCTTCTTGATTTTCACACAGAGCTGCAACAAACACTCAGAAAAAAGTATACTGAAGATGCAGTTTATCTTCTTAATCATCAGCCAGGCGCCTTAGAAAGTACAATGAAGTCAGTGTGAGAAGAAAGAAATCAGATAAGTAATTTAAAATATTATTAACAGGGATTCAAAAGCAGGCTTCAATTAATACCTTGATTTATTTCAACACCACATACTGTTAAAGCATATTTTACATTAACCACACAGCTGCATTTTCAACTGCACTGTCAATCTTTATCCTTTCGTTGCACAACTTTCATCATAGAGCTTAGCTATTAAATGACTTAGATTCTTCCTCCTGCAGCTCCTATTTGCCACTTAAAATGAGAGTTCAGAAATGCTAGTGAGACAAACCAGAGATAAAGATTTGTTCTGATTTCAGTCACAGAAGAAGCCTCGTTAACAGCCGTCAAAACATTACAGCGAAACAGACAGAACCCATGGAATAGAAAATACTCATTTCAAGTCAATATTTTTAGTGTGCAGCTAAGTTTTGAAGATGTTAAATTTTGGATTACAAATTATTCAATTAATTCACAGCCAAAACACTCCGATAAAGTTACAATAAAGTCCAGTTCCTCTTATTTTACAATGTGAAGAGGAGAACATTTAACAGAAAAGAGCCTACATGATGAAGGAATACCCAAATCCTATTTTCAATTCTTAGCGCTTCCTGCAAAGTCCTGGCCAAGTCACCTTAGGCCAGATTAGTAAAGAATTTGATGCCAAAAGATGCAGACAGATGTCTACCAGGGTTTTCAAAAGCATGTGGGCACCTGAATCCCATGTCTGCAGTAAATATCCGTTAATCTTTTGTACCTCAGTTGCCCAGGGGCTGAGAGGGGAAAAGGTTAGCTCCCTGATGTGGTTCCCAGCGCAGCTGCGTGAGTGTTTCAGTCAGCACAAAGAAGGGAAAAGCATGGAAGCAAAAAACTAAGACAGAGAAAAGGAGGAAGAGAGTTTTTTGGAAGACTGTTGTGATTTATATCACTAAAACTCACCACAGAATTTCAGACAAATCTGTGACAGAAGAACTCCACAGTCTCCCAGAACCCTGGTTTTGCAAGAAAAGCAAAACATAAAGCACTCTTTGGAAGCAAATTAAAATAATAAAACTGTTCTAGAGTGTTTAATAAGTAAGAATTAGCTCCATGATATTTACACTGAAAAACTCTTCAGGGTCTTTAAGCCACAAATGGATTTCAATGTGATTTCTAATTTAGTAGAAATGTAACTAAGCCTACTAGCTATCACAAACATAGCTTCTCTGTACAATTATACGCTGAACACTTAAGAGACAATATACCAGGAAGCATATAAAAGCTTTGAATCAAAGGAAAAAAAACCCCAAAAGTAATTATGGATTTCATGAGTGGTATTTGCTGCTAGTGGATTATGCTTTGGGGGGGAAAAAAATAAAAAAAAAAAGCAAAAAAAAGCAATTGTGAGTACATTCCAAAGTTCTTCACCACCTCAGCTGTAAAGTCACAGTTTAAACACCACCAGTAGAGGCTCTGAAAACACCTGCAGTAGCTCAAAGAATACCAAGCAACATGATAATTATCCATGGCATTATTACATGATTGATTATTTTACTGCTTCTGGCTGTGAAAACAAAATAATCTCAACCAAAAGGTTGAAAATAATCATGATTTATGAGTATAACACTCCATCAACTGTGATAAACAACGATTTTCACAGTGCTCTTTTTTCTGAAAGAAAAAAAAAAAAGAGTAGAATCCAAAAATGCCAGTCCTGTCTGCAGCCTTAGGCTGAAATATTTAACACTTCAGTTCAGGAAAGCACCCCAAGTCAGAAAAACACTTGAAAATAGGCTTATTTCTAAGCACCCTCTAAAATTCTTTCCTATATTTGAAACAAAGTAACAATGATAATCTCCTTCAGCCTAAGAGGCAAAATAAAAATAGCACACAATAAACTGTAACAGAGTATAGCAGAATTTATCATCTATTCTAATAATTAATCTGACTGGGTTGACAACAGCAGAGGAACTATCATAAGTACAAAAAAACCTTCCTACAGGTTATTTAGTTTCCATTCTGTAACTGTACTTCAAAAGCAGGAATTGCAGCACCAATCTTTGATGGTAGGGAGGTTACAGCTAGCCACTCTCCTCTCTGGAAAATAGTGAGAGTAAATAGCCCGCTCATATTAATCAGAGCACTTTTTATATTATTTATGGTAACCATTATAAACATCTCCCTGACCAAAAGGATACCATGAAAATTAAAGAATAATTAATTCTCCAACACTAGGAGCTGACTAATTGGAGAAATCTGGGCACCTGAGCATGACATTTGGATTATCAATACTTTAAGAAACCAAGGCTGGCAAGTGAACCAATGATAGGGCCTTATTCATCCTTCAATAAAATCATCAAATAGATGGTCATGCTCTCTTCTACCACCAACTATCACAAATAGATGTCCGTGGTCATTCCTATCACAAAGTATTGATTGTTTTTTAAAGACCCAAATAGAACACTTTACCGGCTATCTGAAGCTTTACCTAATTACTTGGGGTTTGTCTGACCCAAGTCAGAGCAGAATGGAATTTTACAAAATTACACTGCTAGAATTAGTATCAAATATTGTTTTCAGAGAGACAGAGCTGATCACAAGTAAAGTTTATTTCTTACTATTGATTTGGATCCTGACCAGTCAAAAAAGTTAATTATACCAGTTTCAATTGTTAGAGAGGGCAAACTTCTCTTCCTCAAAAAGTATTTTAGGTTTTGAGTTTAAAATTCACAATTTTCCACTGGAATTCTCTTCATAATGAGTAATTAGCTATAGTCTGTATACATAGAAAATATTAACTCCTCTGCCCCAATAAACAGTACACGTCTGATGGCCATGGAGCAAGTACGGAGAGAGAAAGTTGATGTGCAGCTGGTGTGGCCAGGGAGGTCACAAGTGAGCACTCCCAGCACTTCTGACCAGGTCAAGTATTGCAGTGGCAAAACATTACTGTGTGCACGTGTGCATGTGCGTGTGTGAATATTTGCCTCTGTGACTAGAAAAGAGAAGAAAAAGATAAGAAAGCATGCCAGGCTGTAAAAGAAACAAGCACCTAAACTATACTTTAGCCATTGTAAAATGCAAAACTGTTATTCTAATTGGAAGTTTTAAGACATGTTATTCATTTGTTTAGTAGGTTTTGTTACATTTCCGAGTATGGGGTTATTTATTAAAATAACACTACTGGTAAAGTTTAAGTAATACTGATAGGTCTTCATTTGAAAGTAGATATTTAAACCACAGATTATTTCTGTTGACAGGTTTTGTCCAATCTACATTGGAAATATCTTCTTTGTACTGCATTGGTTTGACTACTTGGATTACAACTGAATGCCTGAAGTGAAGTCATAATAGTTCTCTGCTCTGAAACAAACTCCCATTTCTCTTCCTGCTTTTGTTTAAACTACCTTTCCTTCTACAGAGGAGTGAAAAAAGCTCAGATGCTAGGTGGACTTTGATATGGTTCCTCTTTGTTATTTAATTAACAGAGCTAAGCAATGGTCTTCTGGACAAAAAGAGATAGCATATTATTTGCTTATGTTCTTCTCAAGGCAAATAATAAAACAGGAGTAGAGCCCTGAGGTGAAAAAGTGTGTTCAGAATGCTTCCAGATGTGGATATACACTGTTGTCAGTGAGCGGACAGTGAAAGAACTCAATGAAAACTTGAGTTTTCCAAGTCCCACTGACAATAGCTAGCACTGTCATAAGGATGCACAAGAGCCCCTTTCTGCTGTGCCTGCCTGAAAGCAAAGCAAGGAACAGCTTCATTAACCCTGCAGTGCAGACAGCCCAGGCATGTACCCATCAGCAAGCAAACTCAAAGCATGTAGCAGTTTCTACCCAACTCACTTATTTCCCTATACCAGGAAGGAATTTCCTGAGCTCCCACTATCATGCTCATTACCCAGTTTAATAACTGCAACTGGTCACAAGATCTGATTTAACCATTGTACTAGTATTTTGTTTCGGCTGCAACATTCAAGGCTGCCATGCTGCCATTTTAATGTTCTGAAAGGAACACTTGGGCACAAGTGCAGTGCACTTTCAAAGTTTTATCTTCTCCATCAAAGAGCTCTAAATCTTACCTCTATAAACTCTTATTTTGCAACCTACAATGTTTGCCACCTTTTTGTACTCTGACAGCAGTACTGCCATTGGTTTTTGTTCATCACATGGTCAGCTTTGCTTCTATGTCATAAAAAATACTGTGGCTGTAAAACACGCGTTTTCATGACATGCAAGTGAGAAGCAATTTTACATTGTAAGGTTAACTCATGGCCCAGTGCCATGACCTCAAATTCATGCCTACATATTGAAAAAACTTGTCAGAAAGTCACATACAACCACAGCAGAGTTATCATGAGATATGTTTTCAGAAATGCACTCACTTGAAATGATAGCCTTTTATTTTGAATAAATGCAACAAAAAGCTCACACGTCTGATCATGCAAACATGATCATAGATGGGAGTGGAACAAGCTGTGTGAAAGCAGCAGCAGCAGCAACCACTGGGAAAATTGTTGGATCCACCCCTAATGTCCAAAGTGCATGGAAGACAGCAGCAACTGCATGCAACTGCCAAATATGATGGTCTTAATTCCTAACACTTCTGAGCCATAATGATAATTCTAGTGAGAAGGAAAGGCTGCTAGACGCAGAATATATCTGATTTCACAACAATCAAAGCAGCAATTATAATGGAGAGTAACATTAAGAAATTACATGATTTTAGGTACTTGTAGGAATCTGAGAATTTTTTGATAATGAAGCTTCAGTGAAAGCATTCCATTTTGTGTGATGTAAATGGAAGTAACATTTGCATAGCTGGCACTTATTGTACAATGTAAAGACAGAAAACTGCTGAGTTTAACAGGCAACTTCTTAATGGCAAATGCTCCTCTTTATTCTCAATACTGGATATTTTGTCAAATACTAAGTGAGTTTTCTCTGGTTTAAAAAAAAAAAGCAAGCAGAATCAACTATTACCATCGTTCCTAACATATGCAGGAAAAACCACTTTCCCCGTGCTCTGTGAATTTCCCAGGTCTGGCTGGTACAGAGCCCGCCAGATAACCAGCTTGTTCTGCACTCCTGGGCAGGCTGTGATCTGTGGTATTTGGCACAGCAGCAGATCCAGAGAGGGAACTGCCACAGATGGAGAGGACAGCATTTTGAGCTCCCCATGGACAACTGAGGGGCTCAGTCAAGACTGGGAGGAGCTAAGCTGTAGGAGAGTCAGTGGCATGCCCAGTCAAGCAGGATGGAAAAGGGAAACCACAGTACAAGATAGCTGGCTGGCAGGATGACTTGAAGGCAGAGTGCATTTCTTCTCATTCATGTGACCATTTTGCTGCCCACAGAAGTCAAAATTCATACAAGGGGAACAGTTGTTCCCTATCAAAAGTATAAGACTGCCTGAAACGAAATAATACCAGTCACCTGAGTTTAACCCGGCGAAGGGTCACAGCAATGGAAATAGTTATCTAATTGTTGCCTGGGGGTCTCTGCTTCAATTGTGGTAAATAACCTCTACATGACAAAAGACTACCATAAAAATTAGCAACCACTAGCTATCTTTGCTAGCAGACCAGTGATGCCATTATTTATGTGGTCGGAGCGATCTGTCATGTTACCTAGGACAAGGAGACTTCATTACACGGGCATCAGTTTAATGAAAACAAAGCTTTTCCTTCTCTAATATTATCAGACATTAATTTCTCAGCACTTACCTTCTAAAATGTTTTGATGTTTACAGCATTTTTTTCTTTTGTGAACATATACTTTCTCTCCCTCACTCTGTGATTTGTGAGAATATATATCCTCCTACAAAAAATTCAACTACAGCTAAAATTTTAAATCTTGATGGTGTACGTGCATTAGGTAGCAGTTACTGTGTTAAATAATTGTATGGAAGGTTATTTTTCCTGGTACCTATGCATGTTCTCATGCTTTGGGAAAACATTTAGGAAATTTTGTTCAAAGCAGGAAGTGAGATGCTAACCACAACCCAACCATTAGCTGTCTGCTGTGGCACTGAAGAAAAGCATCTTTGAAAAGTCTGGAGTGGTTATTTGCATGTGCTGCACTTTCTGTTGGTAGATGTGAAATTAAGAATACAGTGCAAAAAAAGCTCCTGTAAATTCTCTACTATGTCCACTACCTACTGCCTCTCAGACTTTCCACAAAGCAGCCAACTTGAAAGAGACTGGGTGATTTACAGTCCAGCTCCATGAATGTAGATAAGATCTGGTCAAAGATCTAAAACAAAACAAAGAACTCTGTATTACTCTTGGAATGTATTCTCAAATATTTAAAACTACTGTTACCCAGAGAGCCAAACGATTGATAGATTACCCTCGACCTTGTCATTCCTGGCTAGTCTGTTTTGCTCTGCTCTGTCTCTGTATTCTGCTTTGTATATACTAATCTGAAATATCTAACCTCTCTTGCTTGATAAAGTAAGCACTGAAAAGATAATTGGTTACTAAGTGTTCTGCTCAGTTACTTGGCTGTCTATAGGTATCTCCTGACTACGCAGTACAGCAGAGACATTTTGTTAGCATCACTACTCAGAAGAAAAATATAATTAGAAAAGCCTACTACAATACCTTGCAGGATAATGAAAGCAATACCTAAAATGTATTCTCAATTATTTATTTTCATTTTGTATATTGATTCAGTGAAATTATATATTATTTCTATTTTCTCCTACTGGGAAAAAATTAATTTATTCATCAAAAAAGAAATTTCTCTATATATTTATAAACATAACTATCTTGAATAATACTAAATGCTAGTCAAACTGAAGGAAATCTTATTTATAACACAAGGTAAATGAACTTCATTTCTCCTTGTGTTTGCGTCTCTAACACAGTGGTAAACTGGAATATGTAAACTTAACATGGCAACCTAAATATAATGAATGAAAAAAAAAATCATGCATATAGAAGAAACAAAATGGGCTGCATTACATATATGTTTCTTCCGCCTGTTTTTCTCTTCTTCATGAAAATAAGTACACAACAAAACCCCAGCCTTCCCTGAAAAACCTGTGAAAGAATCTAGCTTTCATACTGCATGCAGAAATTGGAAAGTAAGCCAGAATTGCGTATTTGGCACTGCAATTCATGCATGTTTACAACTGCTAATAGGAGTTTGAGAAAAGAACAATAACAGATGAATTCCTTAACTGGCATGAAACACTTTTCTGGGTTTCCTGGGAAAGGTCTACAAAATGGTAAAAGTAAGATTAAGTTACAGTTATGAAGAAGGACATTCACAGACTGTAAAATTCAGCTTTGAAGAACACATATATTGGCCACAGCACTGAAATTCAACTTTTGGTAGTCACAGAAGGACTGAATTAATTTACCATAATCCACTTTCCCACCCACCAATTACTATGAGACAAAGGCTACCACAAACTTTCAAGCATTTGATTTGGCAGGGGTTTGTGAAATTACTTCATATACAAAAGAAGTAGGATACATGCAGTATAATGTTACTGTAACAAGGCTTCTAAGCAGATTTTAAGTGACCTTTTTGGCCTAAATCATAAAACGATAATCCTTAGTGGACTTAAAATTCATGGAGAAATTTGACATGAGCAACAACCTCTTGCTGCTGTAGCTAGTAAAAAAGGCTATAGCACATTCTGATTTATTGCATTCTAATGCCTTTCAATTTATTTTTAGAAGAGATTTGTAAGAGTGTTATTAATAGAACTTCAGTTGAATAGCAACAAGCAAACCAATAACCAAACAGTTTCATACACACTTTGCTTTCCAAATAATGAACACAGCTCTCAACATTAACCTCAAAGTGCTGGCATATCAGCTGCAATCACTGTATCAGCCAGATCATCATAAGGTCCAGTTATGTCAGTTCACTGCAAGTGCATCTAATGAGGTATATTCAGCAAAATCTTTTATTACAGAATTCAAATATTATTAAAATACCTTTAGCTTTCCCACATTCCAGTGAATAAACTTTCAAAAGTAAATGCTTAGGAGCATTTAACACAGATTAATAACATAAGGTGAAGCCTTTGTGTTCCAGCACTGGGAGAAACAAACACTGGAGAGATGTGAAGAGACTGAATAGACTCTGTGACTAGGGTCACAACCAAAAGGTTGCAGCTTTTGACATCAGTGAAATATCTCCAAATAATTAAAGGGTGTTTCTCTACAAAACTGACATGGCCAACTGCCCTGCTGAAGTGACTCTACACCAGTGCATGAAGCATGAGCAGCAAACAGGATGAGCTAGAAGCCACTGCGGTGCTCAAAAGCTCTCACCTATTTACCATCACTGCAGCTTGGCGGGACGAATGCCACACGTGGCTCCTGAGTGCAGCTATCAACAGCTACAGGCTGTTCGGAAGGGACAGGAGAGGAAAGAGGGCTGGAGGGCTTGCTCTCAATGTCAGGAGGTGGATTGAGTGTGAAGAGTCATCTCAGAAGAACAGCCATGAGCAGGCTGGAAGCCTGAAGGTAAGCATCAGGGTCTGAGGCAGCAAAAGGAAACTTGTGGATAGCTCTACTACAGGCTGTCTGATCCAGGGCATTTTGTAGATGAAGCCTTCTTGTTCAGGTTACAGGAAGCATTATGCTCAAAACTCTTATCCTGCGAGGAGACTTCAACCACCCTGACATTCACTGGGAAAGTAGCAAAGCAAGTTTTAGGTAATCCAGGAGCCTCCTGGACAACTTCTGGAGCCAGGTAATAGAAACCCTTCCACAGGAGGGGAGATACTGGACCCACTCATCACCAACATGAGCAAACTAACAGACTGAAGGCAGCCTGGGCTGCAGTGGAGTTTGCCAACCCAAGAGATATGGCAAAGATCAGACAAAAAATAAAGATAGGACTCTGAACTTAAGAAAGCAAGCTTCCATCTTTTCAAGGAGATAGTCAATTGGACCCCTGGGAAACTGCCGTTAGGAGCAAGGGAGCAGAAGAAAGCTGACAGATCTTTAAGAATGTCTTCCGTAGAGTGCAAGACCTCTCGACTCCCAGATGTAGGAAATCAAGTCAGGAAGGCAGGAGACCAGCATGGCTGAGTAGGGGAGCAACAGCTGGTCAAACTAAAGGGCGGGAAGTGAATGCACAGGTAATGGAAGCATAGGCAGTTATCTGGGGAAGAGCATAGGGATGCAGTCCAGTTGCATAAAGACGGAGTCAGGATGACCAAGGCAAAGCTGGAGCTGAACTTGGTAAGGTATGCAAAGAGTAAAAAGAGGAGTCTCTACAAGCCTGTGAGCCAGAAAAGGAAGGTCAGAGAAAACACATTCCCCCTGCCCCTCCCCAAACCTGGTAAGCAAGGCTGATAAAGTGGTAACAATGGAGGAAGAGAAGGCTAAGTAACTTAACAAATGTTTTGCCTCAGTGTTCACTGGCAATCTTTCTTCCCACAACTCTTGAGGCCACAGTACACAAGACAGTACTGGGGGACCAGAAGCCCCTCCTGCTGTAAGAGAAGATCAGCTTTGTGGCCACCTGTGACCAACCTGCTTTAATTCTGTACCTTCTCTCAGTAACACAGCACAGCACCTTGGTAGTTTACAATTACTCGTATGGCCATTTTCACATTAACCAGCAGTAAAGGCTGTGGCGAGGCGAGGGTCAGCCTCTTCTCCAAGGCAAGGTACAACACAGCAAGAGACATGGCTTCAAGCCGCATGAGGGGAGCTTCAGGTTGGACATCAGGAAGAAATTCTTCACTCTCTGGGGGTTGTCAAACTACTGGAATGTGTTGTTCAGGGAGGTGGTGGAGTCTATATCCCTGGAGGTCTTCAAGAAATGACTGGACATGGCACTCAGTGCCATGGTGTACTTGACGAGGTGATGTTCAGTCATGGGTTAGACGCAATTTTGAAGGTCTTTTCCAAGCGTAATGATTTTATAATTCTTTCTATAGACATCTGTGTTTCTGTAAATATTCTGGACAAGAGCCATAAAAAATGGACCATTCTCTGTGTATTTACGAAATTCCCAAGGGTGAGGATATATTTCACCTTGGTAGGCTCGTGGTCAGTCAGTCCTCTCTCCCTTTGTGTCCATCTTTCCCACTTTTCCTCCCCCCCTTTCTCCCTTTTTCCTTCCACTCAAGGAGTGCTCTTGATTTTCCTCACATTTTCACTTCAACAATTTAAGCCAAAGGAGTTGCAGTAACCATAGAGAAAAATATATATATTTACTGACATAGAAGGTTTTATTCTCACTATAATCAACAAAATTCTAAGGTATGGTTAAGCCATTTTCCATTGTGCTTCCCTTGCGCAACAGGTATATATGTGATTATTTCAGGGTAGAGGATAGGACTGGCCTGCCTCCTTTTATGTCTTTAGATATGGGGTATTAAAGACTCAGATCCAAAGGTCTTAGATCCCTCAATTTTCAAAGCATAAGGAACAACAAACCTATTATATTATGATTTAATTCAATGCATAGGTCTGACTCAACTAGTTTTTAAAATTAATTTTAAATATTAACATGCCAAGAAATAAATTTCAAATAATGTTTTTTTCCCCTCTTATTTTATCCAGGGAAAAGATGTTCATGACCAGACTTCTCTAAAATGTTGACTTGTTACTCATCAAGCAGTAGAACATTGGGCTCTGTTTACACTACTGCAAAGCTTAAGGCATTTTGTGGAATTTCTTCTGCCAGATGTAGCCCTACTCAAAATTTGTACACAGCAAGAGAAACATAACAGTCAAGTCCTGCCTTCTGGCAAAATGACAAAATAGACATACATTAAATGTCAGCTTTCTAGAGTTTACATCACTCACACCCTTCAGTCTACAAGGACCTACAAATTACAGCTGTCGAAGTTTTTGCATAACCTAAACTTTCAGCTCTAGAGAACCCTTACTTGCCTACATTTATTTATATTCTTGGTAATGGAGTGGTTCATTATTTATACTAGCTGTTTAAACAGTAACTGGGTTGTTTTAGGAATTGTGCATTTGTGCAGAGATGGGCCGTACATTTTATGTGTCTGAAGGAAATCAAGATTCCTCGACAAAGAAAGTAGAACTAAAATTGTGCAATCACAAGAGTGAAATACTTTTCCATAAAATCTTTTGCAACAGTTTTTGCAAGGAAAGAATGTACTTCCCACATCTACTAGTCATGTTTTTTGACTGCTAGGATTTAACATTTTTAAATCTATAAACAGACACTGCTACATTTTCAACCCTCCTTTCATTTTTAGAAATGTGTAACCTTGCTCACGTATAAACAGCTCTGGAGACGTGTTATGGAAGAGTTATTACCTACATACTAAACAATCTCCTAGCTGAACTTAAAACCAAGACTGATGCTCTGCAGACCTTCAAAAATAGAAATGGGTGAACCTTTTCAAATAGGGAGCCTTTTGATCTTGATAATTCAACAGTCCACAGTAGTAGAAACTCTCACATCTCTTATCTCCAACATTTTCAATGCACGTTTCCTTTCAAAATTGACAGCATCAAGAGAATTGATCATTATTTGTAGGCAACTGGAAACCTTAACAATGTGTGAATGAAAGATAGTCAGTATTACTTCGTAAAGAGAGCGCTAACATAGGTAGGAATAACCTGCATGTGCATAAATATGCACACAGTAAATATAAATTCAGGGTTTTTTTCTCTGCAGTCCCACTCCTCCAGCATCTTTTAAGCATGCCCATTTTAAGAGATATTCAACAAAGTAGAAATTTGAGAAATTTTCTGAAAACTAGCTCAAAAAATTAATAACACAGCATTCTGAATTCCACATTTCAGACCTTACATGCACTTAACAAGAAGTTAAGGGTTTCATGATAAAACACTGGTACTGACCATGTACCTCGCACGAAGGTGAGTGTTTATGACCTTGGTGAGATGGCATTTCCATTTCCTTTAATGAGCCAAGGCATCAGACTCGCACTCTTAACTCACGCAAACACAGAACCTGCCCCTGGGACAATACGTCAGTTTCTGCGGAAGCATAGGAAAGGAGGTGTGGAGAAGGGGGGAGGAGGGGAGATGAGGACTGGGACCTGTGTAACCAAACCAAGACAGAGATGGCATCTGTAGCTTAGCTGATCTTTGGGCCAGAAAGAAGAGGAAGAAAGTACAATTGTGAAGTTTTGCATTGGGAGTTGGTGGTGACACCCCTGGGTAGCACTGTGTGCATTTTTGCTGCAGAGGCTGACACCGTCAATAGCTCTGATCACTGCAACATACTCTTTTCCAATTTGCTCTCTCTGGAACAATGGCTCTCAAAGGCACAAAGCACAGTATATTTTTCAGAGCTGTTTGGGTTTTAAGTTTGGTGGGATAGCAGATGTGTATTACCTCAGCTTCCCTGTCAAAACATTTAATACTGGCAAAGACAGTAAAACCAGATGCCAACTATACCAGAAACCATCTGCAGTATTTAAAGGCATCTTGTTTATTCACTTGCCTCTTCACAAAGTCAACAGACACATATCAAACCTACAACACATGTGGGGAAAGTTAAAACTCTGCCTTTCTCCACTGAGAGGCAGAATGTGGTGTTTAGCCAAAGGATCACAAAGCAAGTAAATCTGATGGGATAGCAGAGCTTGGACGCTGAGTGAGGAAGAGCATATATGCCAGCTGTACAGTCCACATCTGGCTGAGCAGCCACATTACTTGTCCAGCAGCATGTACTGCTACTTCCCTCTGGCAAACCAAACAGAGGCAAACCAAAGGGGAGGAAGTCCATATGGAGATGAATTCAAAGACAGGCGTGGGAATCCACAATTCCCCCTCTCTGTTCACCTAAAAAGAAACCTTCATGATCGTGTCGTTTATTATATGCATTTCACAGCCTTACTATAATATTTCTGCATATCAGCTGACCTATCTCATGGCTGCTGCTTAGCTCTAATCACAATTCTACTGTCTCTGAGGCCTGTCTTCTGCAGTTTTTTCCCAAAACCCTCTAATTCTGTGGATTCCCACAGACAGGCAGGATGGAGGGACTGCAGGACTCAAGAAGAACAGATCAGATGTAGTGATGTATGGGAAGAGGGAAAAAAAGTTCCATGAGGGAAAAATAGGAAGTCAGCTGATAAACAGACTTCTAAGCAGAACACCTATTCACATGCCGAGTATAACAGAAACTCCTTTAACCATACCACCTGAGCCTCCATTTCTCACATATTAGAGACATGAAGGCTAAGAGTAACCCATGTCTTGGAAAGCATTTTAGAAAATATATGAAACCAAGGGTTAAGGTTAAAAATAAACTGTGGCATTTGAAATATAATCTGGAGTCACAAATAGAAAGCCCTTGATGGGTAAGACATAGATCAAGTGCACAACTTCTTTGCACAAAGACATTCATAATTTGAAGTGTACATTGTTTTACTTTTAAGCACAGGCTGAAAAGATTGAATCTGCATGAACACTAGCATTGACATAGTTTCTAGAAGAATACACTAATAGCCTAATTTATAGAAGAGAATGAGAGATGTTCAGGTAAAATACTTTTTAACTACAAAAACAATTAAAGGTTGAATGGCTAATCCTCTTCCTGGAGCTTTTCAATTTCTTAATATCTGTGAAAAGCTACTAAGTGAAACTCATTTGTTGCAGCTGTAAAGTGCCATTAAGTGCCAGGCTGAGTCATGTCATTAACTCCTGTTTCTGAAAGAACAGCTTGCTAATTCTATAAGTCATTCAACCTCCTGGTAGCACATGTGAGGAAATCTAAGCCAACCCAAAGCTTTCCTAGCCACTCTTTCTGAGAAGAGTCTGGCAGTAACAGAACCAGAATCAGGGAATGGGGAAATCGCATATGGCTTTCATCTGATCTCTCAGCCTTTGTCATAAGGAAATGTAATCTGCAAATAGAAGAAATGACACTCAAGTCAAAATGCTTGTTTATGTATCTGCCTCAGTTTTGAGCAGGGTTTTGTCTGTAGTCTGCGAGTTCATGAGACCTACACTAGCCAGTTGTCTCAGAATCAGAATAATGAAGCTTATAGGCTGTTACAAAGACTGAAAACATTGTTTTGGATAAAACAGCCAGGTAGACACAATAGTTAATTGTCTTGCTTATACCATGTAACCAAAATGCAAGCAGAGAGCAAGGAAGACAACAGGATTTTAAGGAAGCAGAAGCTTTAAATGGCAGCCTGTAACTCACCACTTAACACAGAGGAAGGAGTTGTGACTGATGTAAGAAGCAGGTATTTACTCTTTTTAAATCAACCAACCCAGATCTCTAAAGCTACACATGCTAGTTTATATGAGAAAAACGACTACAAACCTTCATCATTCATTATAATAACCTAATACTCCAGTTATTTTCTTTTGAAAAACAATTTTATAATAAGTAAATAGAATATTTTAAATCCATAGCAGTGTGTCTCAAAGCATCTTCTTTCATTAATACAGTTTGTCATTTTACAAAAACATATACTAAAGCTGTTTGTGTTCTACACAAAGCTAGAATGTAGGACTAGAAACAGAACAATCACCATTTAAGAAAAAATATGTACATTTCAATTCTAAATGAGCCACTAAATCAGCCAAAGCTGTTTCTGATGGACTAATGATAAATTATAGGGTTTTCAGTCATCTTCCAGTAAACAAAGTGAACACTGTTCTTCACACAGAAACTGCAGGTTAAATCACACATGACATAAATCTGATACTCTTGCTGGAAAATATGACATTGCCTTGATTGTCAGACAGCCTTCTAGAAACACTCAATTTTCCAGCTTGCCTCTATGTAAGCACAGAGTTTAAAAGAAAAATTATGTGACAGAAGTCATAAACATACAAAGACCCTACCTAGCAATGCAGATCTTGAAAGAGTTTTCTATACTCTGGATCAAAGGAGAAAAATACTTTCATAAATGCACTGTGAAGGAAGGAAGAAGGATTATATGAAGCTGGAATTATTTTGCAGAAGAAAATGGAGCCTGTCATCCTGTTCTAACAGGCTGTAAAGATGCCTAACACTAAAACCAGTGCCTCACCCGCAAGAGGTAACAGTTCTGCATGGTATTTGGAATAAGACCTGCCTTGCAATGGTAAGCTCCCTAAATGTTTGGCAGGGAAACAGTACCACCTGCAGTATATGGCAAAACATGTTTATTTGTGTACAAAGCCAAGATCACATACTCTGATGAAACATGTCTATTTTAAACATGTATCTGGAGCAAAAAACATGGTGTATTTAGTGCTCTGTGCTTTTAAGTGAAAGGAGGAGTAATTCACAAAAAAATCTCAACTAGATCATCTATTTTATCCTTCCTAAAAAACACATAAATGGCACTTTGACAGAGTTAAACTACATTCCATCCCGCATCTGTCTGCTTTCAAAGTGATGAGCAGAACTATGTTTACTGAAGCAGAAAAAATTTACCATTGCTTTCTATTAAATTTACTTCCTACAAAATGACACTTTCTCACATCTCTGAGGGGTCTGGGCGGGGTAGATTTTTTTTGTGACAGCTGCTTTTCTGATCTTTATTTAAAAACATTTTGTTTTCAAATACTCTATTTCTATATAAATATTAAAATGTTTTATTCCGTGCAAAGCAGTAATCTAGTAAAAACAATTAATTTAAGCTACAAAAATATTCAGTAGTTTTTAATAGTTCAAGAAAAAACAGATCTCTGAAGAAACGGACGCCAAAGACAAAGGAACTGGAGCTAGAATAAGCTGAAATGCTAAACCAGCTTTTGATAGAAACAGACTATTCCACAGGTGCATTGTGTGTTTTTGCTTCATTCCAAATTTCATCTACTTCATTCAAAGCTGAAAAACCAACTGGGATTTTAAGAGCCAGGAAACCTTATTTTTCTCTTACAATCCATGAATAAAAATGAGGTGAACGGCTGAGATCCAGATTTAAAATCTCAAAGTCCATGGTAACAAGAAACAATCAGTTCAATTCACTACTACAGATAAAACTGCATTTACTAAGTCAATATGTTTCAAATTAAAAACATATTTTAGGAAAGTAATTTTCTCTTCCATATGAATGTTAAAGAGATTTTATTTTACTGTGGTTTTTTCCAACCCTTGTTTTATATACAAATAGCACAACCATGGATAATAAATGCTTATACTAACATTGTTTAAATCTTGGGAAATGAGAAAACATAATAAATGTATATTAAACCACACTACTTATGAAGTGCCTTGCCCCATCAGAAAAAAGGGATACTAGTAACATACTCATAAACCTTTAAACCATTTTAATTACCAAAGACAACAAATATTACCCTAACAAAGAGAAAGCAATAGAAAAGAAGATTGAAAGTAACAGTTTTCCAATTTTCCAATTTCAATTATAGTCAGAAGCACTTATATTAATTTTTTTTCCACCCTGTTTTTCATTACCTAGAACCTGGAGGAAAAGGGAATGTGTTACACTGCTTGGAGACTGAACAGCATAAGATTTCATTTTCTTCTTTTAATAAAATATGGCAGTATGAAGCTGACAGTGCAATTTGCAAGTCTACACCACCCTCTCCATTATCTCAACTTGAAAAAAATAAAAAGAGCTCATTTCTGGTTTAAGACACATTTGTTCCCTTTCTCATGGTATAGGAGAAGTATTTTCACTCTATCTTTTAACAGAAAGGCATAGTGTACAGGCAGGATGATAGAGGGAGTTTCCCCAAAACCAAAATACATCACTATAAGTGACAAAAGAGGCACAAGCCTACCTACTACATCTGAGGCCACAGACTGCACTTGCTTTAAAGCCCTCGGGTAGTAGCATAATAACTGCTTTGATACAAAACAACTCCTCCATAACTACGCAGATTGGATAGTGAAAACACTTAATCAAGTTGCTTTCAATTAAGTCATTTACTGTTAGGAATTCATCTTCTCTTTCCCTAAGAAAAATGAGGAGAGAGTTGAAAGGGTAGATTTAGGCTACAAAGAGATGTTTTCTGCAGCAGTCAAGTTGTCCAGGTGAAGTCAGAGCACTTCAAATTGATAGTACGGCCCAGCTGCCTAGCTGGCACTTGGATTCAAAGAGCCTGATATCAATTAGTGTTAGAAAACATGTTAGGAGAACCATTTAACGTAAAATAATGACAGAAACTAATGTTTTCCTTTTTCTTTTCCTTTTTTTGTACAAACATCTAACAAACTGCTACAGCTGTGTTTATCAGCAGAAGCAGAACTAGCTTAGCCACCTTTGTAATTACCTAAAAACCTGCACCACTGGCTCAGTTAATCTGATGTACACCTGATCCCAGTCTAAAGGTCTATATTTTAACCAGGCAGTTACATCACTTAAGCAAAATGTAGGTTGCTTAAGAATGGAAGTAGCATGTTGTGATACAACGTAGGTGTTTTTGACCAAAACCACAGTACAAAGATAAAGGTACTAGCTTTTTCCCAGCTACTTTCCCAATTCAATCAAGCTTTTCCCCGCCAAAATTGACTTCCATGTTAATACTGATTGGTATAAAATCTGAACATATTATTCTGTTGTACTGTTTAGTGACACCTATTTAACAAGAGGTTTTCCTCACAGTTTTGATCTGTGAGGATAGCATGTGATATCTATCATACAGTTTATATACAGTTCCACCAGTTCTGCTCAAAATTTTCAGTATCTTCTTAAGATAAAGTTATTTCTCTTCAAATTAATAAAGTCTATACAGACAGCCACCTGATAAGGTAGAATAAAAAACACCAAAGCTTTTACTGTAAATATACTCACTAGATATGTTGTTGAGCCATAAATATAGGTATGTATCATATATTATTGCTTATTACAATCATATATGAATACATTTTAACAATTCTAAGTTATCACGGAGAAGCAAAAAACCTTATAAAGCCTAATTTGCTCACAAACCAGAATGAGCTACCTGAAAGGTATGAAGCTGATCCTGTTTGGTTATGCTGATATAATTAGCTTCAGTTGCCTGAGCTCTGATACCATATTAGGTAGTAAAAATGTTGCAAAATGGATAAGAGTGTACTGTTATAAAGACATTTGTAGCCCCTACCTCCTCAGGTACCAGTGGCCCTGACAGATATTCTGGTCGCCAGAGGGTAGCCACCCCTGTCTTCCAGATATTTGCTCACAGGATCAGCAAAAGAGGAAACTGAGGACGTATGAAACTGTACCAAATATAAATGCACTATGACAGCAGTAGAAGTTCTTCTTTTTTTGGCTTTCTAAGCTTTTTCTCTCTGCTCTACCATGAGACCCAAGTACATACTAAAATCACAGAAAAACAATAACCACAGAATAGAGTTGGAAGGGACCACAAGAATCACTGAGTCCAGCTCTTAAGTCAATGGCTCATACACAGATTGAGTCTGTGGTCTTGGCATTGTTAGCACCATGCTCTAATGAATTGAGCTGACCTCAAAGAAGTCTGGCTGCTCTCAGCAATAGGCATTTTGCAGACACTGCACAATACCAGGCATTAACCTCCACTAGGGCAGGAGATGGCTCAGCACTAGAACTGGTGTTTTGGGGCAGAGGATGCAGGAACAGAAGAGCTTAGCAAAGCTGTGAGTGATGCTCTCTTTGAACTTCACCTGTTCACCTTTTCCCCTGCCCCTGAGCTTGCTTTCCACTCATAATCATCTTTTCCTTCATCTTCCTTTACAGAGACTTATGCATTGGCCTTCCTCAGACTCAAGGCTGAGCAGATGAAACATCAAAGTCAGGAAACTCTGGCTTACTGAAGTTCATGCAGCAACAACGTTAGACAACATAGGAGCCTCACTCTCCCATTCTCCTTCAGTATCGTGCAAGGTGGCTACCTGCACCTTTGAGTTCCAGAGGCTGACAGGAACATATTGCAGTGAGTTGGGCACCTACTCAGCTTGCTAAGGAAGAGGTTTGCCCAGTCTTTCCTGGGAAAATCATGGCGGTCACAGCACTGAGAAGTGGTGACACAGCATCTGACCTAAAACTGAACATGGTTACAACTGGTTGGAGCCAGAAGCAAGGGAGAACAGCCCTCTTTTCTGGCACCCAGAGACACATCCTTTTTCTCCAGTATCCAGCATAGAACAATAACAACAGAAATGGTCTTCTGTTGGACTGAAAAAAGGAGACAAGGAGCAGAAGTATCTGGAAACATCGATCCTGCAAGAGCCGAAAGCTGTTTGGGATGGGAAGGTTAAAAAGTCATCTCCAGCTGGGTACAAATGAAATAAACCCTACACACTCAGTTCAGAAATACAGCCATGTTTTTTAAACACAAATCAGAAGTGATAGCAGTATTTACCCAATCCCAGACCCTACACAGCTCAGATACATACTGCTAAAGCCAGGTCACTGTGGTTACGTGGCCTGCATTTGGGGCAGTATGCATTCTTCCACCTTCTTCACAAAAAAAAAATCACGCCACACTTGAGCTGGAATAGAAATGTCTGTGACGCATTCTACCAACTAATGTCTTTATTCATATGGGGTTTTTTTTAAATGTGGTACTTTCTCACAGTGACCACTACCCGTGACTTAACATATGGACAGGGTCCACAATGATGTCACACTGGTCTAACAGTCAGTGAACCATCACACTTCAATTTTCAGTGTTTTGCCAAGCATGTAGGTTCTAAGCATACAAACCCTGCAGCAATGTAATTATGCAGTAGCGACAATATAATTATAATTGCACTAACCAAGCAGGGGCAGTTCTAGGGAAGAAAAGAAATGGCAAAGCACCATCATTATGTAACGAAATGGTAAATACAGGATCCAACAACGTAAATGTTGGATCACACAGTATCTATCTTCTGTCATTCAAGCAGAACATGCCATAGCAATCCAGAAAACCTGACTAGAACTCACTTTAAATATACTCGGTTCACTGTATTTACCACAGATTTCAGACTATCTGGTTAAGTAGACTTATTTTCTCCCTCTCTATTTAAAAAGAATGTTTTAAAACACAAAAATGAAAACTTGATCCTTGGTAAACACTGCAGAAGCTAAAGGCTGGACTTTAAAAATAAGTCAGCTTCACTAAACTCCATTTTCACAGCTGCTCAGAATTGAGAATATGGCAATCTTACCACAGGGCTTTTATTTCCAATTGTAAAATTATGCACTGCATCTGCAACTGTGTTCAGGAATAAAAGCTGGAGGATCTAATGATGCCATGTAATACGGATTTATTGGCTCAAACTGATGTTAAACCAAGTTTCTTGGAGATTTTGTACTCAACAGTGCCTCTGGTTTTGCTCTCATTTATACCTTTGATTTATGTTTCTATATTCTGAGAAAAGCTTCTTCAAAATTCTTGAATGCTGTCTTTAGCATAGATATGTGGTAGTTACAAGCTTTGGAATCTTTAACACTCTACCGCCTTAAGAAATCTCACAGACAGAAACAGAGTTTTGATGGTTGAAATGTGTTTTAACTGATACTCAACAATTTTAGAAAATTTACTAGAGATCTTTCTTAAAAGATCTCACCATTTATTAGATAAAAATATGCTTAAAAATATTGACCAGGCTAATTTGGAACATCATTATTAAATATTGATTCTGTTACTTTGTATTTTTAATGAGAATTGTAAGCATATTTCTGCTCATCTATTTTTTAAAGGCCTAACAAAACATTATGAATCTTGCGCTACACTACCTCTGTGAAGTGAAAGAAACAAACTAGCTAACTCTTATGCTACTAGGCAGACATTTTGAGAGAGCCCATCCCAAATATACATTAGAAATGTTCTCCACAAGCCAAAGGCAGGACCCTAGACTAATAAGAGGAAAGAGTTTTCATGCCATTTATCCATCCCTTTCTCCTTATGTCATTAGTTATGTCTCAGAAAGATTAACTTAATTAAACCTTCAGTGTCAATCAACAGTAGCTATAAACATGGGTGGAAAAGTGACCTTGAATTAAAGAAAACTTAAAGCATAATATTGAGAACTTTATGTTCTCTTCCACAACTCTGTCAGCAGAATCTCCTGAAACAAACAAAACTTGGAGCACTACACAGCAAGTAGGTGAATTTCAGCTGTTTCAGGTTAATAAAGAGAAAGTGCTTCAAGAAAAGCCTTCTGGGAAAGTGACATCTTTGGTGACTCAGGTACCTCAGAGACACCTCTACTCCCCTGAATTCAGCTGGGGATATTTGATGAGAGGACCTCAGTCCCTGAGTGAGAGAAGAACAGCAGCATTCAGTTGCTAACATCTGTAGGAATCCAAAAGAAAACCCTGTGTCTGAGGCAGGGGAGCCCTGGCCAGCTCAGGCTTATCTCCTGAGCAGCAGCAAAAGACCAGCAAAAGGTAGCCAAGTCCCAGGCATCAGAAACTGATGAAAGAAATACAAAAGAACCAGGGTTAAAAAACAACTGTGTAACTGAAAATGTGCAAGGGCTGTGAAGACACTAGGCTTAGAAGAACAGATTGAGACTGCAGATCCAGATCGCCTCTGTTTGTGAAACAACTTACAAGACTCAAGAGTTGCCCAACACTTATCCACTGGATGTGATCTGCTCCTATAACAAATTTGCTTCTGTAAACAAAGTCACAGCCTCATTTTTCAGTTCCCTGCTGTCTCTGCCCTTACATGTTCATTGAAATCCAGAGCATGCTTGTAACGCAGGCACGAGGCACCTCTTCACAAAAATGTCATTCAGAGAAGCAGAAAAGTTTCTTCAGACCTTAATATCCAAATGAATACAATAAGGTCCAGGATAGCTATCAATGCTATCTACCTACTATCAATGCTATCTACCTACCTACTCTCACTAGCTTTATCGTCTGCTCTGTTTTCTTACAAGCAGTAAAAAACTGTGCCATGTTTGCTTTTCTGCTCTTATTTGTTTTGTTTCCTATATTAAACAAAAACAAACAACAAACAACAACGTGATGAGAAAGAGGCAGAAAAAAAAATAAATGTAGTAAAAAGTACCCAAAACACAGTAGTCTGGTAAGAAAATAACCCACTCACAATAAACTTGGACATCTATGACATGAAGGGTTAACAAATCCGTTGCTAGCCTTACTTTCCCCAAACAGATGTTCCACACAACATTAAACAGGGGCTTGAAAGAGGGGGGAGGCAGAGAATGAACTCTGGCGCAATA
This sequence comes from Cardinalis cardinalis, assembly GCA_014549065.1. Lineage (NCBI taxonomy): Eukaryota > Metazoa > Chordata > Aves > Passeriformes > Cardinalidae > Cardinalis > Cardinalis cardinalis. The sequence continues at coordinate 522,595 of JACDOX010000122.1, read as the reverse complement.
TGGAATTTTTAAAGGCATTTCCTTCTCTGTAAGAGCCAAAAGCTGTGATCACTTAAGTCTTTGCTTTTTTAAATACATATTAATATTGTAGCTTTTGCCAAACTAAATGAATCCAGCCCCTTTTTTTTAAAAAAAAAAGAAATCATGGTTTCCTCAGTCATACTTGAAGTCTGAGTTTCTTTCCAAGAATGCCACCAAAAATGTATACGAATTTCTCTCTCTCAACAATGAATTTTTAAGTATTCAGGTGTGTAACACTGTTACAATAGTAACTTAGTGTTACATTCTTAAAACCTCCATATCTAAATGAATTCATTTTATTTAAAAATTTGAAAATTTCTTTTTTTTAGGAGGATTTTTTTTCTTTGTTTCTTTGTTGGATGGGGTTTTTTTGATTCATTGCTTGGGGTTTTTAACTGAGTTGGGTTGGCTGATTATTTTATTTTGCTAAAGATAATAACAAGCAATGCTAATACAGCTGCCTATTCTGACATTTAAATGTTACTTTAGAGTACAGAATAATATTTAAAAACTTTATTCATCTGCATTTGGGAACATTTTTCTTAATGAATAATTTAAAAGTTGATCATATTTCCAAACATTGATCCAGTTTTCTGACGACACAGGTGTTTGATAGACCTTCTTCTTCCTTAAAGTATAGTCCCTAAATGAAGTAAAAATGACTCAGAAAAGTGGACTTCCAAATGAAATATCTCTTTCACTACTGAACAGCTATAAAATATTTTTAAAAAATAGAACTTAAAAATGTTAAATATGTTTAAAATGTTTAAAAATCTGAATATTGTTATTCCCAAGGTCACGGTGTACCTCAGAGACCCTTGTTACGGGAGAAGTTTCTTATTTATTGCAATAGTTATACATTTCCTGAACCAGATGAATGATACAAGTTAGAAGAGAAGAAATTCAAAATAAATATGAAATATGTATGTACAGCACACATTGATGGTATTTTCCATGTTCTGCTTTCTCACCTCCAACCTTATGCATTTTACATATGAGAAAATTAATCCTGAAAAACATTAGCCCATTTTAACAGGCATAATGGGAGGCAGGTGGTAAATGAAAACAACACTGATAAATTATGAATCATGTGATAAAAACATCTTGCTAGGCAGGGCCCCAAATTTATGTGCATGTTGAAAGTGTTCACTGTAGAAATAACCTTTAGTAAACTAAGAGTAGTAATTTAATGGTGGTGAATGGGACTGCAATGTAGGAGAAAAACAGATAAATTAGTTAAATATTCTGAAGTTATATGTTCAAAACAATCAAAATTAAAATAACATTAGATAATTCCCATTCTGTGTTGGTGAGGACCTTCATGTAAGTGGGGATTCCCAATGCAGATCCCACCTATGCATAGAGCAGGAGACACCACAACACTTTTGTTCTAACATAGAAAAGGTACACATTCTGGAAAACAAACAGGAATTCTTCACTCTGTGTAATGCAGTGGTCAACCCTTTTCAGACAGATTTATTTTTAATTAATTCCAAAACATTAATGGAATGAAATTTATTGTTTGTTACTTTCCCTTATTAATTTGTCTAGAAACTATGCTTTCATCTCCCTTAATCAGTTTGCTGTGTGTTGGGAATTGATTAGTGTCCCAAGCTTCTCCTCCAACAAATGAAGTATTTTTTCTCTTCTACAAGGTCAAAAAGTAAAGAGCATTTATTTCTCTTTCTGTGCCTATATGCTTGATTTATTTAGTCACTGTATATCCAATAGCAAAAGTCAAAATAAACAGAAAAATTATCAGACTCTCAGTAAACTGAGAGTAAATTGTGGTTTTCTGAATGCTACATAGTCCAGCACACCAATAAATGCTCTCAAGGTCTGTTACACTACCACAACTTCCAGCTTTCTTTTAATGCATCAGATCAGAAACCAAGGCATTGAAGACAGTGAGGAACTTCCTGGTTGTATGTAGAAAATAATTAATATAATAAATAATATTAATAATTTAAATTAATAATATTATTAAATAAATTAAAATAATCACTACTGACTTGGCAGTATATGGGACACCAAAGTTCCTGATACTGTAGTGCTACTTCAAACACTAAAAGAAAAACAAGTACACTACAAAGATTGGGCAGATAGTGATTAAATTAAGTCCTCAGTGTCAGATTTGCATTAAAATTCTACGCTTTCTAGAAACATAAGTAGCATACCCTGAAAACGGAAGCCATTTTACTACAGTGGAAGTACCAAGCCTGAAGTCAGATATAACTCGATCCATACTCACAACAGGGAAACTTTAACATCCAACTCTCAAGAAAACAGGCAGCACAAAGCCAGAATTTCTGGGACTCAGATAAGAGACAGTTATACTCCCTTCTTCCCAAGCTCTTCCATGCCATTTTTCTGTCAGTACCTTAGACCTGAAGGAAATGTGGGCTTTTCTTCTTCATATGCATCACACATGATGAAAAATAACAGCAAGGAAGAAAGTAATACCCAAAACACAAGCTGATTCATAAGTCACTCGTATTTCTGATTGAAAGCATACACTCACATCTTCTGTAAAACAGGAGACATACCACTTGCCTTTTAACTGTAAGGAAATTTAGCCCAAATAGTCAAGACTTTTCATCAAGCATAAAATAAAATGACCCTCACTAAAACGACAGCTTGAAACTCTCAAACCCCTTTTTTCTGTTAAGCATGTGTAAGGAACTTTGTACTTTCTGGTGATGAGAGAGGTAGCTGAACAAATGCCAAATACCATTAAGAGTTGTTTCAAAATCTCTAATCCTCCAGAGATTTCAAAACTGGTTCCATAGACACCAAAAGGGGGCTGGCTGGCTGCTCATTACAACACTCCAAATTCTGAGTACTTGGTTACAAGAGAAATTACTGGTAATAAACTGATATTTCTCCAAAAGCTAATGAAAATAGTCTTCAGGATATACTGGAGATTAACAAAAATGGAAATTGTGTTCACTTTTCAGCAGTGTTGTGGCAAAGGAATAGTAACTATACATCTATGTTTTGCTCACCATTTCACATGGAAAAAAAAAAAACACACAAAGAAACAAACAACAAACCCTCCAGCCACTGAACAGTGAATAAACCGATATTTACATGAAAATTACTAGAAACTTGACAGTCCCTTTTTTTCCCCCATGTTCTGTTTATACAAACATGACCCTTCTGCAGGAGAACAGTTCACGGGGGAAGAGAAAATGAACTATGTGTTCAGCGCTTTAAGGCTGTGATGTCAGGGCCCTGCTGTGCATACATTTGTATTACAGCCATCACTTATTCTTGCTAAGCATCAAGTAACACTGAAAAGATAGAAGAAATACTCAAGATTTTTGAATTCTCCTCAAATTTCCTCAAACACAGACAATGTAGAAAGCAGAAGTAAACTGTCCTTTGGAATTCTTAGCAAGGCAACTGCTTTTCAAAATCTTTTTCCTCTTAGCGTGAGCTATTTTCATTGAAATATTTTGGGGTGCCCACTGCCTGGAGAGCAGCTGCACTTTGTCACAGTGTGATAAAGCAGACCTGCTTTGACAGAGAGCAGGGTTACTAAGGACTGTCATTCATATATGCTAAACCAAAGCAGCAGATCAGTCATTTTTGAGTCCATGCCCTGCTCTTTATAAATATTTCCATGTGTTTGCAATTAGTTAGTGGGCTATTCTGGCAGCAAAGGTTATTGAAGGCTGTTTTCCAGAAGTGGGTTGTTTCTCTTTTCCTGGTCTGTACAACTAAAACTAAACCTTAGCATGTTTAATAACAATCCAGCCAAACAGTAGGCTCCTGTACATATATATCAAAAAACCCCTTAAATGGAAGAGTTTATCTGCCTTCCCTTGCAAAAACTGGGTGTGCTTTAGATCCAGAAGGCTGCAGAATGCAATTCTGAAGCTTTAGCAACCTGTGAAAAGGAATGGAAGGCTCACAAAGGGGAAAGAAGATTTCTGAAACATGTTTGAGCTGCCATAGTGTTTCAAGGGCACTGAATAGGGGGAAGGACTTGACCCCTGCTGATCCGAAATTTCATTGCATTAATAATTTCATTAAGAAATTTAGTTATTTAAGACATGTATTTGTCTTAAGGCCCTCCAAGACATGTATTTGTCCAGTTAATGATGCATTTTAAGTGACATCTTAGAAAAACATTATTTTGTGCCTGACAGAAGTGCAACCCATGTCCTTCTGGAGTAAATCAACACAGCCTTCAGAAAGACATGGCATGACATAACACACATACATGAAAATACTGATTGTTGTTCTACATTAGATGTCGACTTATCTATCAACCTCTGTCTCATAAATTGCTTCTTTTACGAACAACAGAGGAATAACACATAGAAAATATCCTCAACTACACACAGTATTCAGGACTATTCATAACACACCACTACAACACTAGGAAATATGTTGGATTCAGAACTAGCACTGAATAAAGAAATATAACAAGATTAAGTACCTTTGTAAACAATGCTTGCATTTCAGCAGGCTGATTCTATTCCTCAGTGAAATTAAAACCGTAGTGCTTACTTTAAAATCCTTGGATACAAAAGGTAAAAATAAACAAACTGCACAGTAAAAGGCTACAGTCTAAGAGGAAGGTCTTATGGGATTATTGATTTACCATCCAAACCATCCTTTACAGTCTATGTGGCTCACAAATTCAGTACAGTAAGAACTGAAGATGTAGCATAAAATAATTCTTAATCTAACTTAACCATGTGACTGATTCTTTCATATCAGAGACTACAGTCCTGTAATGGCTAAGAGCATCCAAAGAGAATTAGAATAAACCTAATTTAACAGCTAATATAAACCACTATTTCTTGTTTACAACATCCTACTATTAGAGTCTACCTCTTCACTGCAGCACAAATAAAGGCAACTTAGTCAAAAATAAGCGCCAGATACACAGTCAGTAGTAGCAGAATTAACTCATGTGGTTTTATCTCTTACAGGAACTATTTAAACATGTAATAAGCCCCACAATTTTCAGTTTTTATAGAAATCAAAAGGAAATTAAAATATATGAGACTAGGAATACCTGTGCTGGTGGAGCTATCAAAGCCAGGACAAGTCCAACACGTTTCTCCTTTCATACTCATGCTTACAAGCTAGGCCAGAAACAAGTAACCACAAGAAGAATAAAACAGGTTGTTCTTGTACAGCACCACTGATACATATCCATTTTAAAGAAAATGATCGTGAGAGAACAGAGTCAAAAGAGTTGACTCTGAAAAGATCTTTCACATTGAGTTACAATCAGTAGAAATACTCACACGACTACTTAAAACTTATGTTATGGATTAGGCTTCAAACCAAGAAAATGTCAGAATTAGCTAACACACAAGAAGGATGAGAAATAGGCTGGATGAAAGGGAGGACTCTAAAACAATGAAATCCTCAAGCATACCACACTGGTACAGTAAAAAAGTCTGTTTAAAGAGAAAATCATTAGATGACTCTCAAATTCCATAGCTACACATAAACCATAACCAATTACATTTAAACCATATCTCCATTTTATATATTTAATACAGATGTGTTAAAAAGCAAGCCTACCACCTAGTTCTCTTCAGTGTCAGGAAGGAAATAAGAGTTTCATCCAAAAACCAAATGCAATCTAATTTTTCCAGTACCAACTCAAATACAGACATAACCAGACATAACCAAAATATGAGATATTTTGGTTTCAAGATGCTTTTACCATTGGGGAATGAAATAGTCTGACAGCAGCTTCCAGGAATTCAGTGTAATTAAAGCCAGGCATGACCAAAATCAGGATTTGGGCTTGTTAGAGAGTAGATCATAGGTGAAGTACCATTCCATTTGGCCCTTCAATTTCTTCTCCAATATTTATATTATTGAGTTCATGACAGGAATAAAGCTGACTGGAAATAAAAGGACACCACATGTAATTGTAGTTTTAGTAGTATTTACAGCTGCAATTTTTTTTAAAATGCTTTAATTACATAATGAAGGGGGGAAAAAAAGAGAAAATCAAAGTATGTCCCTCATGCACAAAAAGACCAGTCAATACCTACCAGATATTTACAGTCCTAGACTACCAAGACTGAAAAGTACTCCACAGTGAAGAGAAAATCTTCATTCCTCCTTCAGTACAGGATTAAACTTTTCTCTGTCCACTCTTTTATAAAAGCTAGAAACCGTTTAACCATTGTGCAGGAAACTAGTTGAAAATTTTTGTCTCAAGATACTCCAGTTATCAGCAACTCTGTCTACACAAGGAGGATTGCTTTATAAACAGATAGTGTAGCTTCGCTACAACACTCTGATCTCTGAAGTGAATTAAACCCTCACTGGCATCCAGGCCAGCATCTCATCCATAGCTGACTGCTGCAAAGGAATGCTTGATATATGAAGGAGTAAGAGCAAGCAAGCAGATAAAAGGTAGTAGGTATGGCCAAGATGCAGCATACTCTGCATCTTGAATTTCCCATCTGAGATGCAGTTGGGGTCTTCAACAGCATTTGCCACCTTTGATTCACAGTTGCTGAGGTGTAAACGTGTAACAGATCACAGTCATTCATCTCTCTGCCAATGGAGAATTACTTCATACAGTATGTTTTCCAGTTTTTATCCAACTCAGCTTCATGAGTTCCAAGAAACTGAACCTCCCTTAAGAAACAATTTCTGACAGAAACAGAAACCTTCAATGCTATGATACATTGCATTGACAGTAAAAACACCAAAAAACCCAAAAAAACCCAGACCAACCAAACCCAAACCCAGATAAGTTTATTGTTATTTTCCATTATTTTACTATAGCCCTTGTCATCGGTGATGCTTACACCATTTAAGTATTCCTGCACTTGCACATTCCTATGCCACCATCACTTCCTCCAGCTGCTTACACTGCACTAATCCCTTTCATGCACTTGTACACAAATACACAGATCTGAGTATTTTTGCTGCTTTTTTTCAAGCTTCTTTCAATTAATATTAAAATCTCTCTATTAATGGCACAGTCAGATCTGCAACAACCTACAACACTCCTGTGCAGTCAGCTTGCCAGCCCAGCCCTTCTCAAGGGAGTCTTTATCTCCCCTACCCCACCTCCTTTTCCCCAGCAGGACTCTGGTAGCAGTGTATCAGTTTATCCAGCCATGCTGTGACTTAGGTCAAGCAACTAACTGGGCTAAAAATAACACAGCAAAAGATTAAAAAGTTATTTTTAATGCAAATCAGTCTTCCAGTCCAGTTCACTACACGGCTGCACACCCTGTTGTGCCAGTTGATTATGTGATCTCTAGAGACTGGAATAAGCAGGGGAAAGGAGTGGCTGTAGTGTAGAGCAGCACTGCCAGAAAAGGATATAGCTATGAAACTATACAGTCTTCCTGTGAAGAACCTCTTGCCAGGCAGGGAGTGCCTGGAGCTGCACATCATCGCCTGCCCAGCAAGTCCTGTGCTGTGATGAAGTGCGATGAAACACTCGTTGGTGTTAGTGAGATACTGGCTAAATCAGGTCTATTTTTATTCTCCATTCCTAATAAAGCAATGTATATCTTTAAAAGTAGAATAAGGCAGTTTTTTTTTTACCGCCAGTAAAGTTAGTGTAAGAATTTCTATCCTTCCTCTCCATAGACTATTTTCCAGGCATTTCAGCTCATGCAAGCCAGATCACTGATACAATGGCTTAGAAATATCCCAACTTTGAGAACAGACATTATTCACTTAAAACCTCATCTTTTAATAACTATGACCTTCAAAACAAAACAAAAACCTTGAGGGGGAAAAACCAAACAAACAAAAAAAAAACTTCCACTATTTTCCATGGATTCATTAGAATAGTTATATATTTATATGTAATTTGTGGTCCAAGTGGTCCAAGTGTCTGTGGACTGTACTGAATACAGCAAAACTTTGGCAGAGATTGTTCTTCCAGTGACAGAACACCAAAACTATAGGAATTCACACTAGATCAATTAATTTCAGTAAATAAAACAGAATCTGATCTGAGAAAGACCCGAGAACCTAGAGGTCTTCACATTTCTCTCATTGCCTTAAGGTTAAAAATGTACCCTGAAGTTACATAAAGTACAATTTACTATCAGAAGGAAAAGTCACCTGCACACAGGCTTTCAGGAAGTGGCCAGTTGCCAGTGCCCTTTCTACCTCACGCCCTAATCTGGCAGGAAGGCAGCTACTCTGTTCACACTTCCTGCCATGCCTCTCATTCCTCACACCAGATTCCTCTCCTCTTTTCAGAGGTCTCTAGACACTATGTTCTCCATGTACATCACAGTTTTTTAGTTTCTTTCTGCTTTCATTTCACTCTTAACAACATATTGTTCTGTATTCTCATAAGCTCTCACTACAGGGCCCTCGCAAGAATTCCCGCTGTGGCCCTTCCTCCACAGCCTTCCAAATGAAGGTCAATGCTCAGAGACCCCTTAACCACCCAAATTCTCCATGTAATTGAACTTATTGACTGTCCTTCCCACCAGAAAACATTACCAAGATACGCAGTATCATCCCTATGTAGAAAGTTGAATATTTTTTAACTCCACACCATGTATATTAGCAATTTTATTTGTAACAGAATATTATTGTTGAGCATCCTTTCACTTAGAGAAGGACAATTTCATCTCCCTGCTTCAGACCCAAAAGTTAGTGACTGAGTTTTAGTTCTGCTACTATGAGTTTTTATATTCATTTCACTACTGTGACAAAGCATTTTACTTTCTGCAGTTGAGAACTACCTAAATTCTACTGTGACTAAGGGAACTTTATTACACGCTCATTCAAGAACATCTAACTTCCTTGACAGGATCTTTGAAAAAATATATATTTATAAGAAGAGAATTTCAAGCAATTTTAAAGTATACAATTGTAAGTAAATTTGAACAAATACTTATTTTAAATCTGCAGTGGGATCAAAAGCCTTGCTTTAGCCAGATGTCCAATCCAATTATGTCAAAATCAGAGATTAAAAAGTTAAAAAATAAAGGACAGCACTACAGGAACTCACAGCCTGTACAAAAAAAAATTATCAACTTGATCAAACATAAATGAAATAGACTGATACCCAAGAATTAAAGAATTCTGGTCTGCACCAGCTGAAACAACCTTCAGTTTTGATCCAAGCACAGCACACAGCAATATCTTACCTGTCAGGTAGTAGAGACATGACATATCCTCACCCACTCAAAGATGACAGAATATTATGGAAAGGGCTTCGTGATTATTGAATACAAAGTAGACTATGCCATAAATATATGCCTGTTCTTACTGCAAACCTTCACCTATGTTATGTGGAAAGCAAAAGCCACGAACCTAATGATGTGCAGGAGGAATCCTCTAGTAAAGATCTAACACATCCTACTGCTGACAAATCTGGATTTAAAAAATACAGCAAAGGCATCATTGTTGATCCTGCAGAGGTAGCTTCTTCATTTCCCGTTATGCTCCTTGTTCCATGTTTTGACAGTATTCTTTGGAAAACCTGAAATTCTCATTGTATGCGGCTTCTTATTTATGCACTATAAAATTCTGCCTCCTCTATTATTATATTTATCTTAACACAGAAAGTGAAAATCTGCTCTGCAGTTTTCACAGCATTACCTGCATTCCAGGCACCTTCTTTCCCCTCCTGAAGGACATGGGGAAAGGAAAACAGCAATTCAAGAAGTAGCAGGTTGAGTCTTCAAAAGACTGTTTCAAAAGACATAACGCAGACAATGCTACAGTACAACAAAACCCTTGCTCTGATCAAATTTACTTTGGAACTCCTACCCTTTCTTTTCTGAACAGGATGAACAGCAGAGATGCTCTGCAATTCTCCCGTTACAGAGGCTTGAATACTATAGGAAGGGAAGTTACATTTTTTGGTATGATTTGGATTACCTTTGTGTTTACAGGAAGGCAGCCTTGTGAAAGCCAGGCATTACACAAACATGAGCAGAACAAGAGGCTCAGCTCAGCCTGGGGATACAGTCTTCTCTAAGTAAGGCTGGCATGACTGACATGAGGAGCTTTATACTAAGCAAAGGGGAAAAGGTTGAGATATATCTCTGTGATTTCTACACCTATTACACAATAAGTGGTAAATCTGACAGATAAGAGTACAGTAATAATAAATAAAAAATAGTAAGTAGAGAAGAGAGAGGAAGTCCTAATATGGATGAGAAAAGCAATCAGGTATGCATAAGAAGTGATTCAGAGTGCTGTGTCTGATATTATAGCTAGGATTTAGGGTGTAAACAATCAGAAGTGACAAAACGTGATCAAGGAATTTTCAGACCTGGGTTTCATTAATAGGCAAGACTTCAGAAAATAATTTTAAGGAAAGAATAATTAATATGCAGATCAATTGCAAAGAAAACAATAACAGGATCTATAATCATTCTATCTGTTTTATTGGGTAGCCTTTTCTAATAAAAGCACTTTATTTTATAGACAATATCTTAGTTTTGCTTAAGCAAAACATTTGACATATGGAAATTTATATTCAGTGTCAGATGAATGATAGGTGCTACAAAAGCAAGATGAAAAATAGATGCAATGAGTAACAAATCAAATGACTGGCAGGAGATCATTAGAGGTCCAACCTTGCTTAATATTTTTGGTGATAAAGCTAGAAGAAATATCCTAACTTTGATGTGAAATCACTTAATCACAGTGATGGATACACAAAAGGCCTAAGAAGAATGGCCTTGAGATCTGGATCAGAACAACTGAATGAATCAGTATCAAAATAATGAGATCAATGAATTAAGGAATAACATAAAATTTCACAATTTATTGGGAGTTCATAATTTAATCTAATTAAGGACTGGTCTAAATGCTCTAGTAACACTTATGTAAAACAGAAAAATAAAATTCTTACACTTACCAGGTAAAACACTGTAACACTGCAGAACAACTAGAAGTTCTGTATAGATCCTTGAATTTATGTCACATACATTAAAGAATTAAACAGAAAATAGAATGATGGAGAAAAAGGGATTGAGAGACAGAACTTACTGAGTACATAAAAACCAAATTTGCTTGTTTCCCACAGCAAGACAAAACCAAAGAGAACTCATATCTGGTCTTCATGGGAAGTTCAGGGAAGGTAAGCACAGGATGAAAAATAACTGCTTGCACAAAAATAAACAGATAAACTGAGGAGTGGATAAACTTCTGCTCAAAAGTGAAGGTTCCTGTCTGTTAAAACAATCAAATCCTAGGACAGCCTTTACAATGGGAGTAGCAGAGGCAAGAAAACACTAGCTGGTTTTCATACTGACTTTGATAAGTTTAAGGAAGGAACTATATGGCACAGTGCCTTTAACAGCAAAAAATGGCTCAGTGATGCAAAAGGTTTCTTATAGCGCTAGGAAACTTGCTTTTTTCCCCTTAGGTTCAACAGCTCATAAAGAATTTGGACTTGTACTCTTTTCCTTCCAGCTGATCCCTGTTACAACTTATTGGCTGTGAAAAAGGAGTTCCTGAGACAGTACAGAGTTTGACCACCAAGAACCAGAATGATTAATGCCAGAATGAGGAGGAAATAAGAAGCCAGCAATACGCTTCACGCTTCATCCTGCAGATGTGGACTGACCCAAGCAGGATATTCCCCAGATAGATCTTTCCTGACTGAGGCGACGAGTGTGTCACCCCAGCCACAGGGTCCTGTTTCATATGAGACTCTAGAAAAATGCTGCTCTGAAAACAGCACCAGAGCAAAACAGCTGGGGTCAGAGGGAATGTGATTGCCCCTTCTAGCAGCAGCAATATTATATCAACTGTAACATCAAATCTAAACACGTGCTGAATGTGGGCTAATTCAGGGCACCACCAGCTTGGGTGGCTCTGCTCCATGCTTATAGCACTGGTGCTCTGGGGTGTGTCATCTGGAGACAATCAAAAACTTCTCTGGAAAGTCACAGCTCAGTCGGGCTAAGGTTACTAGCTGATTTCAGCACTCTTAGTGCAGATCTATGCAGCGCATCTGAGGATAAAAAGCCTTGGCTAGATGTAGTGACTTTTGGGCCTGAGAGTGAAGAGGCTAAAGAAAAAGGTGATTCTGTGAATCCCAAGCACCAATGTTTTCCTCAGCTAGGCCAGAGCAAGCACTGCTGTAGAGCACATAGGTCCTGGGTTTTAGTGTTGTAATAAAATCTGTACACAGGCCCTTTCTCTTTCCAAAAGTGTGCAGCTTAACTTTCAGAGAAATACATTACATAATTCTTAAGCTCATCTATCAAAGAGTAGTGGGCTTCCAAAATGGATTTACTCTTCTTTATTTTCTATATTTTAACACATTTTTTTGTCAAGAGGCAATTTCTGAATTGACAAGAAAGAGATTTCAAAATGAAATGAAACATTTCTCCCCAGTCCCATACTTCATAAAGGCAAAACCTTTAGATGCAGCACAAGCATTTACCTAAAATTTCCATTTCTCTTTACTCCCACAAGGCCCAAGATAAACAGTACCCTAATAAAAGCTGATAGCACGGGCTCTGTTCAAGTGAAACCACTTTATAACTTGACCAAGTTTGTTCTCTGCCAAGAAATGATTGCTTTTCCAGTTCAACCCAAGAATGCTGCTCTGCCTTATGTCTGCTGGCAGCAACTTCTCTGTTTATGGGTGGGCTAAAAAAAGGAGGATTCAAAGACTAAGTTTAGGCTTCAGCTAATGGTGCTATGATTAAGATTTATATTTTACCATACCTAACATGCTGGTTTGGGAGGATGTGCAGACAAACAAGAAAGTTATAGTAACATACAGCATAGTTCATTATCCTTTTGTTTTTCTTTTCTTCTTACATATACTTCAGTACATCTCCATACAAATCAAAATCAGATCTACAATACAAATGAGACCACTAGCAGATCTGATTCTCCTATACTGCATTAACTCTAGCACCTTTTTTTTTTCTGTCACTTACTTTCTTGTAAGTAAAATCCTTGTACCTCACTGCAGAAGATTGTTCCTGATACTTCCTGCAATGTAAAATCAGCACTGTAACTGGCAAAAGTATTGCAATGTACCATGGCACTGTAATGAGGAGAAGGAGATCTGCTCCTCCCAAAAGGGAGTTACTTAAGCAGCACTGCTGCAGTACACCACGCAGCACTCATGGCACAGACGTGCAGTAGAACACGCTGCCAATATTCTCCACACCCCAAAAAAGGGAGTGAATACTAAAACTAAATTATGCCCCTGACCTGCACCCAAAAACAAAGCACCTCAACATTAAGCTCCATACTTTGAGTGCATTCATAGGAATTGTCCAGGTCTGAGGAATTACAAAGAAAATCTAATATAAGACAAAGTGTTAAAGTTATACTTCCATGCTTGAAAGTTTTATGTAATCATCAGCTAGAATAAAAGAAAAATTGTGCTACACAGTCACACCTCATTTATTGTTTTACCTGTACACTAACTTCTTCACTTTGAGAAAAAAAAATAGTTGTAGGATTTTTCAGAACAAAATTCTGTTACAGGGAAAACTGCTTGCAGTTGAGGAATTGCACTTTAATTAATTTATTGCCCTGCAACACAAACCTCTGGTCACTGACTTGAACTCAGAGAAAAAGAACATAAACTACTACATTTACATAAAGAAATAATTTCTTCCTTCCCCAGTAGCAACTTACCTGACTTTCACCAGAGATTAAGTTCAACCCATTCACATGGATCTAGTGAAGCAAAAAGTAGTTTAAGAGGTTGAAGGGCTGCACATGACACATTTAGTCTGCTTCTCTGCTCTCAGAATTTCTGCTGCCAGATGCTAAATAGTTTGTTTCACCTTCCTATTATTGTATCTACCCTTCTGTTCCTCAGTGCTCCTGCTTCATCACAGGTTGTTTTGGTCTGGCTGTGGGCTGCAGTATTTTGGGGTGTCCTGCTCCATATGGCTTACCATGGGCCCCCCAGGAGTGATCTGGCACCATTACAGCCCCCTCCTATTTCAGCCTGTGACATATTTCTGTCCAACCTACCACCCTCACCACTGCCAAGAACATCTTAAACCCTTGGTAACAGGAGTCGACATCCTAAGAGCCTGGACATGTTTTTATTAGATACTTTTTGGAGCAGAATTATTTTGGGCAGAATTACTAGAATAGTTGCAAGAAGAGTGATGGATAACAGAAATAATCATCACAAAACACAGCTTCAAAAATATGCACAGAAATTAAATGTCTAAGCAACTCCTCTAAGTAGAGGAGAGGGAGAGGGAAACAGCTCAAATGAGCTTCTACAAAGAAAAACAAGACTTAGACATATGAATCTAAATGTGTCAATAACCATCTATCAGAAAAACAAGCTATCATTGAGCCTTTTATATATCAGAATCTAAAATAATTCCAGGGTAGCAAGGCTTACCTTCATAGTCTGACCAAAAAAAACCCCAAGCAAACAAGCATAATTAGAGATCTTTCAGCAATTTCAGTAGTTTCAGCAGGGAAAGCAGGAAAGTGAGTTTTCCATACTCACAGCTCTTCAGGTCTCTGTTTTTGACTGCTCACAAATGAAGCAGATGTAGAAGTCTATCCCTGGAAAGAAAGACTTCTTACAATTTATCACAGCTGCAGGAAGACATGTGAAAGTACTCCTCATTAACAATTTCTTCAGAACTGTGAACAAAATTAGAAGTAGTCCAGAGATGCATTAAATCAAAAATAATCAGAATATCTTGATGCCAAATCTGTGTCAAATTACAGAATTGACCTTGATTTATAAAAACTGTGTTTACAAGGACATAGCACCAGTAAAACCAAAAACCAAATAAAACAAAACAAAAATACAACAACAACCAAAAAACCACCAGATCCTTGAAGTAAAACAATGACATAACAGACATTTGAGAGACATGTCTAACAAGCAGATACCGGCCTTCTTGAACTGATACTTGGAGGCGTTTATTTAGCTTAAACAGTTTGCTTACAAGCCCTTCTGCATTACTCAACTTGGCAAGGCAGACTACACCTGGGAAGCCACTCTTATACTTATACAGAAAAAGGACTTTCTTTAAATCAAGCCTTGCTTGGGCACACATCTGACAATATCCTGCCTCAGCTGTCGCTAGAATTTTTTAATTGTTTGCAACAGAAATCTTATTATTGCAAACGAAGAACAGGGAGAAATTCGCCTTGAGTAAAAAGACTGTTTGCAGAAGAAAGACATTATAGTCTTAACCTAAGGAATTTAGGATTTACTAGCAGAAGACACAAGTATCTTGTCAGAAAGGAAGATGTAGAAACCAAAAGAAGACTCAACTGTCAAAGGAATTAATACATTAACCATGTGTTTCTAGAAGGTTTACATATAGAATAACTAGGCAAAGTGAAATGAGACTTTTTCAAGTACAGGGACAAAAATATATCAAAAAATATACTTGTGTGGGAAAGAAAACCACCACAGGAGTAATATAATAAATTTCCAAGACATGCTAATAGTGACAGAAAAAATATGGTATCTCTAGTGTATGAAGACCTTTTAAGGTAAAGTGAATAATCAATCTATTTTTTAAAGACTCTTAATGGACTCAGTGAAAAGGTTAAAACATTATAATCTTAAAATTCAGCACCTTGTAAAGAGATAATGTAACAATGTATCTGGAATGTGACGCAGAGGAGGATCAGGAAAGAAAGACAAAACCAAAGAGACGGGGAAGAGAATGAGGGCTGTGAAGAGAAATGATAAGGATTTAAGGCCTTTTTTTAGACCATTGTAAAGGGCAGCACATTAGCCATAAGAGATGTCAGAAGCTCATTCAGAAAACAGTGGGGATCTAATCTGATGACCAGACTAACAGTACTGCCAAATAGAAATATTTAGAAATTAACTGAGAAAATAATCAAATGTTTCAAAAGTATTTGAATAGAGCCTTGGGAAGCATGAGGATTTTTTGTTTATTTTTATTAGATGCTCTTGACATTAATGTGGCTATGTTTGCTGTTGAAAAACTGGATAATACTGCTCCAGATCTTCTCACTCCTCAGCTGCTCTTCAGGCAACTTTCATAAAGTCAGAGTCACTACAGAAATCTGTGGTTATAGGCATCCTATGTTTTTAATCTCAGCCTCTTACTGATATATAGTAAGAGCTTGCTGGTTGGTCCAGTCAAGCGCTGACATTCCCAGCTAGAGAGCTCTGATCTGATTCCTGCAGCAAGCAATTGTGTCAGGATATTGCTGTACACTTGACTTCCCGAGTGGATGGAACAACAATTTTTTTAAGAAAACTAACTTCTGTAACAACATGTACATAAATATTTTGTTTTAATGTCTGTATTACACAGGAGAGTCATCACATTCATATAATCCTCCCAGCTGAAGGTTGCTCAAATGTATCACTTTATGACAGCAGTTTATCATTTCTGTGATTAATGTGCTTGGAATGAGGAATATCCAGATGATGTTCAGGTCTATAATTCAGTCATCAACCCAGTATCCACTATAAACAGTCTATGTCGCAGAGTCCATAAATATTAGCCTAAGGGCAGCTACTCAAAACCTACAAAAGACAGTAGAAAAATAACTGCTTGGAAGGAAAAAATACTCAATAAATTTACGAAGGTAGTGCTTGTTCATTTGAGAGGTGCTGGAGTGTGTCCAAAAAGCAACAAAGCTGGTGAAGGATCTGGAGCACAAATCCTATGAAGAGAGCCTCAGGTGCTGGGGTTGTTTAGCCTGGAGAAAGGGAGACTGAGGGGTGACTTTGTGGGTCTCCACAACTGCCTGAAAGGAGGGTGTAGACAGGAGGGAGCTGGTCTCTCCTCCCAGGTAACAAGTGACAGGATGAGAGGAAAGAGCCTTAAATTGCACCAGGGGAGGTTTAGATTGGATATTAGAGAAAATTTCCTCACTAAAAAGGTTGACAGGCGCTGGAACAGGCTGCACAGGGGTCACCATCCATGGCGGTATTTAAAAGACATGTAGTAGATGTTGCACCATGGCAGATTTATTTTGGTTAGGTTTAAAATTGTACTCAATGACCTTAAAGGGTTTTTCCAACTAAATGAATCTGTGATTCTCTAATTAAGCTCTTGTTAACTCTTGCTGTACAGTACACACAAACTCCACAGAGAGCACAGGTACATTTTCTTTTTCTCTTCTGACAGGGGGAAAAAAATTACCTGGTTTCTGAAATTAAGAAACTGTCTTTAAAATTAACTTACATTTCATTTCTCTTATGTACTATTTAATTCTGTTTACCTGACGAGATATACCACTGAAACTCATCAACCACATTCATGAATCAACAAGGATGCCTATGAGATCAAAGCAGCTTGAACTTCATTGCCTGCTTCTTCATTTTGGGATGAATTTGAAGCTCTGACTTACACCACTCTCAATAGAGAACTCAATACACACAAGAGAAATTCATCAGATCTTCTGTCAAGTATTAAATGCTACTTTGAAAAATCTGTATCCCAGCAGATCATACAGTTACATCATGTTCAGATGTAAATACTCTTTAATAGAACCTTCCTATATAACAGCATCTTACCATAAAAAGGAAAAGAGAAAAAGAAAGAAGGACAGCAGAGAATGTCAAAGAAAGAGACAGCAAAGAATGATGAAGGAAGGACCATGCACACCACTGGGCACAACTCAAATTAACTTTACCTGTAGGTCTACAACAAGATAAAAAGATGCAGTGCACTTTTTGGGCATTTATTAAATACATTGTCAATGCCAGCTGGCTTTTTTGTATGGTGAAGCACATTTGTATCAGTGAACTTCTGTGGAAGCAAAAGACACAGAGAGGCCTTCCACATTTTGGACAGTGTGTATTGACACTTGACTACTGACTTCAGCAAGGCTTATGCCAAATTCATATAACCTGACCCTCCTCAATAATCTTTCCAGCCAAAGAGTCTCACAGCTAAACTGTGACACTGGGTGATGTTGAAGACAATTTCACAGCAGATGGAATCACCAATTAATCCACTGAACACACAATAAAGAAGCACTGAAAGAGAAGATGATTTTTGCTATTCTTACAGAAACTGATTTCTTAAATCCCAGGTGACATAACAGATAAGGAACTTCATGGAAAAAGAGATCTTCCTACAAAAGACTTTATTTGTACTACAGCAGCTGAATTCTTTCTGCAGAGTTCTGAAGTGCTGATGTCTACAAAAAGAAATGTAAAACTCTCCTTGGGACTTATGTTTGCAAAGGGTACCATTTCACAAATTTAAAATGAGAACCAACTCAAGGTTAGTTCCTAACATTGGTAAACCCTTTGAACATTCAAATCATTTAAATCATTTCAATTTGTATGTCTTTAAAGAGCACTTCAACTGTTCCACAATAAACAAACTTACACGGAAAATTTAACACAGAAAAATGATTTTTTTCCCATCTGAATTGTTTAGTCTTCCCCTAATTTCTATTCTACAGTTTGTCCTGGTGTCTGAGCTAGATATTCCATATATAATCAGGTCTCCAGAAAAAACCCACAAAAATTTAGAAAGTACTCCCTCTAAATAAATGCATATAACTTGAAGCAAATCAGACTGGAAAAGAATACAAGTAGTCTTTCCTGATCATAGACATAGCTATGAGATAACACAACACAGTGGTCAGTATAAAAATCACACAGCCCGACACTGCATCACTCACTCTGGTAGAGGGCAGGGAAAGGCTTCTGCTGCCCATGGACATCAGGGCTGCCTGAGGTGTATGGCATCACCTCAGGCTGCATTTTGTAGGCATGTAATCACAGACTTGTCCCCTCACACTGGTGAAGAACGCAAAAGCTTTCATTTTGAGCTCAAGTTGTCCCCCAAAACCAAGACAGAAGATGGGTTTTTTCCCCCAATGCCCACCAAATATTTACTGAGTACCTCGTTATAAGTAAAAGCTTCATCAAACATTAAAAGCAGTGGAGATTTACAGACACAGCTGTAGCATAACACACTGTTCTCAACAGCATATGAAACCTAAAGCCTGTGCTTCAGTCTAAATCTAAGCCCAACTCACAGAACTCGCAGATGTTTGTGTGTCTTTCCACGTGCACATACACATATGTGTGTGGTGGGATGCTCACATGTGTTTTGGTTGGGGTGTTTTTGAATTCACACAGCTGGGGAGGTAGAGTGTGTTTATGTGTAGGAGGGAGTATAGATGGGTGGGTATTTGTAGGTGCATGTGTGCAAGTATGTGTGGGTATAGGGGTGTACATGTCTGTAACACTGCGCGGAGGTTCCTGTGTTGGTGGAGGGATGTAGAGCTACGTGTGTGTACGTGAGACTGTGGAATTATTTGTGTGAGTATGTGAAGGGATTGGTGTACAAGATGTGTAGCTGCATGTATGTGCAGTGAGCACGGGGGAGATGCACAGAGGCCTGCGTGCAGCTAGGGGTGTGTGGTTCAGCATCTAGGAATCAAGTGTGCATGCAAGGGTGTGTGTATTGCAGGGAGGTGCAAAGGTGTGTCTGCAGATGGGAAAGCACCAGGGGGTCTGTGCAGTTGTGTCTGCAGGTAAGAAGATGGCAGAGGTGTGGGCGTCTGTGTGCAAGTGCACATGCAACATAAGACAAGTACATGTAACAGTATTTTACAGAGCACAGATTTTCAATGCAGAAGTCCATTTTTAAAGAAACATTTTGGACAGAACTTAATACTATCTTGCAATGACTTATACTTCGGGCTAATTTAGAGTTTACTGTAATTTCTGTGACTTTTATCACAACTAAAGAATTGAGTATGCATTTGGAGAAACAATGAGTACACACGGCTGGGTATTCAGAGATTATCCAATGACACTGATTTACATGATTACACATGGAAACTGAACAGTCAATTCCTTTGACAGCCTTCATAGTCCTGATGCCTTGTTTAGTGCCTCGTATTAGCCTTGGATTTATCCAGAAATGAGAGTCTCTGTATTTTTCAGCACAATATCATTTTATAACACAGAATTTTATAATGTACCAACACATTTAAGTGAAGACTGTCTTCTGAGAGGCTGTAAGTTTGTGCCTTCTAGTATGATTTATCAGACTGCCATCTATCATGTAACTGAGAACTTACCAAAAATAAGCGGAAGATTATATTCTCTATATTATGCACTACACTGAAAGAGAGTAGGTTTAGACATGTATTAGGAATAAACTCTTTACTACGGGGATGATGAGACAGTGGAACAAGTTGCCCATTTGTGGATGCCTCTTCCCTGAAAGTGTTCAAGGTCAGGTTGGATGGGACTTCAAGTCACCCACTTTAACAGAATATGCCCCTGTCAATTGCAGGGAGGTTGGAATTAGATTATCTTTAAGGTTCCTCCCAACCCAAACCTGATTATATGAAAAGCAGTATCTGGTTTTGAATTCACTTGATGATACAACTTAATTTCTAGGCTTTAAATCGATCATATTTAAAAACATCAAAATCATCCTCAAAGCCCTCCCCCTGTTCAGTAAGAAACTACAGTGTTTCCAGTACAGAAAGGAAATAACTGTATGACAGCAGGATTTTAAATAAAAGAGCTCATCTGTATATCAAAAATAAAATTAAATAAAATTTTGAAAAATTGTGAAAAATTTTGAAGAGGTTAAGAAAATGTTGAAGGCACTGCTCCCAGGGCCAGTACTTTCAAAGGAGAAAAAAAATCATAGCATCTGAAACTGGATATCCATTACTGGAAATACAGATGTAAATCCCTCAGTGTGGTATAAGAGATGAGCATAGGAATTGCACTATACAGCAGCTAATTCTACTTGCATTGCTTTGGTAACTATGAAAACACACACATCTGAACCAAATTGTGCAACGAATTATTGATGTGAGTGACACAGCAGAAAATTCACTCTATCCTACTTTCAGCTGTCAGGCAGTTCCTGTTAAGTATTAAGGACAAGGACAGGATGTTTACCCCAGAACACATGTCAGTGTTTCAACTAGGGTTACTTCACATCATTACCTCCAGGAACTCAAGGGACACAAACTCCTCTGCCAGCAGTGCAGCGCTGTGAAACCCCCACACTATATCAACTCCAACAGCTCTCTCATAAAGACAAGGGAATGGGACACTGCTTCAGACATGTTAGAAATAAGAGATACCCAGGAGCCATTCTTCTCTTCCTGTGTTGCTGATTTTCTCACTACTGAGTTGCAGCAAGCATGGCAAAGTTAATATTGTTTTCTTACTATATTTTGCCTCATATTGAGGGTCATGGCTCTTATACCCTGACTATGAGCAAAGACTTAATATTCAGAACATTCAGAAGGGTTTTTTTGATGATGAACAAGGAATGAAGCAATGAAAGAACCATAAAGCAATTGG
>JACDOX010000122.1:466286-501320 GCA_014549065.1 Cardinalis cardinalis | reverse complement strand
AAAGAGAGAGATAGATAAGAAGTTAATAACATTCCAGACCCTGTTACTCAGTAAGAAAGATGAAAAGGGCAGGGAAACATCACTTCTCCTTTTTGCAACTGTTTTTTCCCTACACAACCATTTTTGAGGTCGGTTGTGAGGTGGGTCCCCATGTTTAGGGTAAAGAAGTAGTACTTTCACCAGGAATACAAATAAATGCTTTTTCTTCTTGCTAGAATGCTCTTCTCCTTCAGCCCATGCATGAGCATTCATGATTGGTGTTAATAGATAAATTATTTACAGTGAAGAGTAACAGATTCACCTCTGCAGAAAGAATATCACTACATAATACTGCAGCTTCTTTCATGGAGGGCAGGTGGTAGCTGCACATGCACAGAATTTTTATCATCAGAAAGTGACAATTAATCCAATGTAAGACATGGATTCTTACAATGCAACATAAACCGCTGTCTTTCTGAAAGCATTTACTCCATCAAATTCTGCACCACTCTGTTACACATGCAGTTTCTGACATGCTGATCTTTTTTGCAGAAGATCCTAAAACCTGTCTGAAGATGCTCTTCAGTCATTAAAAAAAAAAAATTGTATTTTTGTACTGTGGACTGCAAAGAAAAGGCATTGCTGAACCCGCTTGAAAACCACACAATTATCACTACTGAAGTACTGAGGCACTGCCCAGGTACACTCTGGTACATTAAAGGCCAGGCCATGTCAGACAAAGGACCCAGGTCCTAGAATACCCTCTCTCCCTCAGGAGTCTACAGCAGTTATTTTAAAAGGAGTATTAAAAAATAAAAGGCAGTTTATAATGACGTCTCCAGTACATTCTCACATCGATTAACTGCCTACAGCTGAAAAGCTTCTGAGCTAAATATGGTTTCTTTTTTAATAGCTTCTAGAAATTTTGGAGAGTCCTTAATGTGTAGACCTGGAACAAAAGGTAAAACTTATTCGAGTTTATATCTATGAAAAAAAATCACTAACAAAGAATGAAAGCATACAACTGGCCACATTACATTAGATCAAATGAACATTTAGCCCTGCGTATAAAAACAGGCAAAATCAAGTTCATATACGACACTTTTCCTTAAGTCTTCCACCTTCAAACACTTTTCAGTCTCAGAAACTTCCCGAGGTGGATGCAGTCTCAGTAACCCTCAAGGGATTTCTCAACCATAACCTTGAACAAAGCTTCACTTGAAACTACATTTTGGCAGATAACATTCCCAACATCCCTTGGAGACAGTTTTCAACAGCGGTTCTAACCTCTACTGCCAGATGTGTGACGACACATCTCCTGCTTGGTAGGAGATGGTTCCTAATAGCTTTATTTGATGCCTCAGATATTCTGAGCCTAGAATGAACAACACAACTTCACATTTCAAATGTAGAACAAAAATTACATTTCAGATGGAGAAACACCAAAAAATTCAAGAAGTGGATATATGGTCAATGCAATTTTGATAGTATAATTACAGACACCATATCTGTAAGTTGCTTTTGCAAATGAAATGTTCACAGATATTACGTTCTCAAACAAAAGAAGTGCATATAAATGTAAACCACTCAACTACTGCTATATCCTTTACAGCACTTCACTAAAACTACAGGAGGTGAGGTATCTTTGTGTGATCTGAAGTAGAAACTAGATTAACTTCTGCTTCAGTATGAGAGGAAAACCTTGTAACTAAATCACGGGCAAAGAGTCAAAAAATACATTAAAATACAGATACAGAGATCACACTGTGCAGGATCCTGGCGATATCCATACTCCTCATAAGCAAGGCATATCTCAAAGCCCAAAATGATGCAAATATGGAACAGTAACACTGAAAACTTGAATGTAATAAAATATCAAGCAATTTTTAGTGAAAAATGTAAAACAAAACAAAAAAACATCTCCCACCCCCCGCCTTTGGTCTGATTCCTGGCGCCACTGGTTGAAGAAGGAACCACAAGCATAGCATATTTACAGCAAGCTTTCCCAACTGCATTGCAAAAGCCAAGAACCTTTTCTGTAAACTGAGGCTTCAATCTACCCCACACACTGCATATTGCAGCTATATGCCTTTAATAAGGCTTCGCATTCACATTTTTATTTTCTCGTTACATTCTTTATATTACTCTGTATTAATTTCCTCTTTGTAAAATCCCCAAAACTGCTCATAAAACTGCCATAAAAAGAAGTAAAGCGATACAGCTCAGAGATCAACGAAAAGAAGTGGGAATACTTTTCACTTGAGATGAAAACAGAAAAGAAAAATAATGAACAGAAAAGAAAAAATGATGAACAGAAAAGAAAAATAATGTATCACTGATTCCTGTACAAGTCTGGTCAGCAGATAAAATTTTGGGCTTTTTCATCCCAGAATTTGTCCCAAAATGGTATATGATGGTGTTTAAGAGAAATCAATCATATTTCAGAGGGCATTTCTGAGCACAGAAATACAGATATGCATGATCCTCATGAAAGTATAGCTGGAACAGGAAATCCATATACAACCAAATTTTGGTATCGCATGTTTGAAAATCAAGTCAGACATCTATATACCATGACACTATGACAGAATCACTCATATGGAAAACGAGGTAAGGTGTTAGTAAATAACATTTTGAAAAATAACTGCCACCATCAAAAAAAAAATAAAAAAGGGGAAAAAACTTAAAACTTGTATTTATTTGAAGGAATTAATACACAGGCTAGAGAGACAACTGTGTTCGTACAGCTATTCCATATAGATATTTATCCTAAAATCCCTATTTTCATAAATCTTCTTGAGTTAAAAAAAAAAAAAAAAAGAAAAAAGCTAAAAGGCTTAGGCTGACGACAAGCCCACTTGGCAGGAGCTACTATAAATATTGCAAAGTTTCCATTTTTTTCTATTTAAAAAAAAAAGCACAAATATAGTCCTTTTATGTTCCCATTTAAGTAATCACTTCCAGGTTCCATACAGATCCATCCACATGAGTAAGAGTTAAAGTCTGCTATTACGAACAAAAAGGATAAAACTTCCCTTTGGCAGAAGTATTATTTTCATGTAGTTAAATCTTTTGGATTTCTACCACTTCCCTTTGTTGGCTTTCATTCTTCCACCCATCCCTACTTGCTTACTGGACCTTTAACTTGCACTGCCAAGCAACCTCCCTGCAAAGAGTACATCAGGGGAGAGAAAAAAGTGGTAAAAAAACAAACCAATTAACTTTGCTTTCCAATAATCTGTAACAAACAAGCCACAAAAGAGCATTAAGTCAGCAGAAAACAGTAGGCATATTACTATTTATCGCCTGGAAGAGTTCTATCTTCTACCCAGAAGGGAAGCTACACCCACTGGAGCTCCACCTATTTTGCTCTGCCTTAGCTGATTCTCCTTGGCTGGCAAGTCACCGTGAGCATTTCATGGGAACATTCAAAATCATACCCCAGAAAACTTTTAATCATAATACAGTAACTGAAAACTCATCATAGAACACAAATCATACACTCTGAACCACAGAAGACATTCAAGAGCTAATAATAATCAAAATAAATTACTATCAAAGCTCCAGCTTCTGCTTCTGCGCTGACTTACACTAAATTAAGCCATTGGATTCCTGAACTATAATGCTTTTACAGAAAACAAAGCTAACATTAAAATAATTAACTAGAGTTCACTTCAGATTTGTAAATATTAATTTTAAGACTAATGATGTTGCATACCTCCACATTTGAATAATCAATGGGACATATTCTAAGGAAAGCTTAGTTTTGTAAAAGCTGCTTCATTAAAATGGGTTCCTGTGAAGTATCCCTACCAAGTATCAAAAACAACTAGATTCTTCAGACAAAATATTGTCTAAGAATCATAGGAGGGACAACTGGGAGAGTAAGAGAGCAACATGTTAAACACTTGCAATGTTTATACAGAAACATGAGAAATAAGGAGAATAAACAGGAATAACATTAAACTCTTTAGAATCAACAGAAATTGCCACTTAATCCACCTCACAAAGACTGAGGATAAATCACAAAGCTGGAGTTGGTGAGGAAAGGTGAAATGAACTCACTGGTATGGGGCTAAAGAAAAACTGAGAAGGTCTTATATTGTTAATCAAGAGCACATACACTTGCTCTGAAGTTCAGAAGGAGTTTTGAAGCAAATTACTGAGTATCTCTGAACAAATATAAAGTGTGAAAAGAGTGAGGTCAATCACATGTTCTTGAAAATCTGCTATATATCACTAATCAGAGACAGGAATGCATTATGCTTATCCCTTAAGTAACTAGAAGCAGCATCCAGAATAATACAGATGATAGTGTGGGGTCTTCACTGAGAAATCCATGGATGAGGAAAACAGACAAAAAAGAATATACAGATAATCATATATTGTTTTTGAGGAGATTTCTTACATGAGGTTGACATAAATCTGAGTAAAAGAGAGATAAGTCAAGAAACCAAACTCAAACTAGTGGTCACAAAATGACAAATTCCTTATTCTGTGGAGACAAAAAAAAACCCAAGACTGACAGATATATTAAACTTTTCTTAAAAATTAAAAAAATAATTAAATAACCCAAACCCCAAAACAACCTCCAAAACTGATACAATAAGGAATTCTGTATTCATAAACACATAGAATAGCATTCTAAGGATACTGTAAGTGCCTGGTGATGAAAATCTTGAACAAAAAGAAGACAGAATTTGTCCCAAAATAGAAGAAACAAGAAGCACAGCATGGGACCAATGCAGCTATGTAAGGGTCTCTTTATAACAAGGAAATATGCAAGGAATACTCTTTTTAAAGTTCAAAAATAAGGGCCTGTGATGAATGATTAGTCATAGTATAGAGGAATTACATAAGCACATATGGGTAGAATCAGAAACACCAAAGCACACAATGAGTTAGTGTTGCATGGATACAAAAAGACAGTAAAAACATGTTCCCTATAAGCTGTATGTTTAAAGAAAACATAAAAATTAAGGTCCTTAATTAAGTAGGAAAGAAAACAAACATAAGAATAAAGAGGCAGAAGATGCTTTCTCAAACAGCAGATGTCTTAATCAGTTCTTAAAAACTGATTGTGTTTTGAACTAAGGAATATGATCAAAAGCTTGAATAAGTAAATGCCATATAAACTGAAGTTACTGTCAAGTCACTATCTCTATCTGATCTGTCATGTGCTGTCCCACCAGATTCTTTCTCAAGGGCCCATCAGATGAGGGCAGTGTCCCCAAGTTCCCACCTCATACAATGGACATGACCGCACAAGGCAGGACCACGTGTGTGCATACAAGGTGAGAAGAGCAGCAGCTGCCTCTTTACAGGGTTATGGGGGTGTCAGAATACAGAAGGATGTCTGAATTGCAGTCATGCAATATATCTTTAGTAGCACAGCTTCTGGCCTTCTCTTCAAAACAGGCAACAGAAGCACAGACAAGAAGGTAAGTTAGGTGGACTCACAGCAAATTGAAAAACTGTCTGCCCAAAGAGTAATTCTGGCTGCTGCAGAAATTAGAAAGGTATGCTGTAAATCCTGAAGACCTAAATAACCAATAAATTTTACTAAGGTATTATACTGAGGTGTCTGGGTGGATTACTTTGTTCTACTAGATGCTTATGAGAACTGTAAATAGTTACTCCCTTGATTAAGTGCCAAGGTCCCTGTCCAACTTTGGGCATCACTGAAAAAGCTATGATCACCTGACAGCTCCAAAAGCAAACAGGGAACATGAATCTTAAAAAAACATGCATGACTAGGTCTAAGCATAAAAAAGAAAAGGTAAGCATTTGTCCAATGTACAAAAGGTTGCTAGGAAAGAATACAAGAGAGTATCTATTTTAATTTCTGCTATATAAACAAGAAGGTGAAATCAAGACCATTTGCAGCCTAGAGGATTTGGGTTAGAAACCAGGAGAGGATATGCTATTATGAGGACAGGTGAGCAAAGGAACACACAGTTTCTTCCCTGGAGATTGTGAGGGTTTGCTTTTGAAGTACACAAAGACTGAACAGAACATAAGCCTGAAGAGCATTGCTTCTTGTCTGTTTTAAACTTTCATTTTTCCTATACCTTTAATTACTTCTTTGTAGCTTTTATCCTACAATTGAAATTTCTGTGAAGAACAGACAATACTTTTAAAATTTTACTTTACAATGAGGTGTTTAAATTCCTAATATTTTAAAAGTTCCTTCCTAGAAAAATCCTAGCTAATTATTATTCTCTTATTCAAGCTTCTCTTTCCAGGAAAAAGCTTGAAAGAAATTAAACAGCTACTTATGTTTTTCTTGAAACTGAAAAAAGACAGAGAAAAGATATAGGCAAAAACTGCTGGACAAAAGTAGCCATCTCATGGGCGAGAGAAAAGGCAGGAAAAGGAAGGTAACAGAAAAAGTAGGGCTCAACTATGGATAATTTGAGGGACCTGTGAACTGACAGGTCTGAGGTACCATTTCCCAGGTCCTGGAGAAAAGCACTCTGATAGATCACTTTCATTCAAAGGACGTAAGCAAAGCAATCAGTAAAAGGGTCTTTGTGCTGCCTGAAGAGACATGAAGCAGTTTAAAACAAAAGCAACAACCAGGAATGTCTCCTTCTTATGTCTGAAGACAGTGACCTTCTTGTACAGATTTTCTTGATTTATCATGCTTGAATTCAGCTTTAATAGCTGTTAAAGAGGTGCTGTCAAGAGGTGTCTTTTCCAATAAGTAATAATCTGTTGTCTCTTCCATTCCCTATCCCTACCTAAAAGAGCAAAACTAATATGCATTTGTTGCCTGTAGACACCCACTGAGCCTAGATTAGGCCTGAAGTCTTACTGGCAGGAGATGAAAGTAAATTCTGGTCACAGTCCAGAGGCTGATTTAATCTGGGAGAAGAGAGCAGAGCTAAATGAGCATGTTAATTTCAGAACTTAGTTTTCTCTGTTCATCTTTGCAGCAGAAAAGAGGTGAAGTTGGAAGAAGATGGGTGAATATACTGAAAAAAAATGCTTAAGCACAGGAATCAATTTTCAGAAAAAGCATTCAGTCTTAAACTGCAGGCTTGCACAGTCTAGGGAGAAGTGAAAAGACACTAAGTCTCATCTGAAAATGCAAAGGTGGAATATTAGTGTCTTTAATGCAGAATTTCTCCACAGACAAAATGACACACCAAGATAATACAACCAACAGTAGTAAGACAGAAATTAACTAACTGTGATTGTCTTCTATATAAGCAGTTATAAATTTACAAAATTGAGTTATAGAATTAAACAAGAAAATAATAATATCTAAAGGTACTTAACCTCCACTTACATCAATAAGCATCACTCTGGTATTTTGCCTGCCTCTTCAAAAACCTTGAAAACCTTGAAAAAATTTACTTTCACTACCATAGCAAAGATTTTATGACTATTACAGAGGCATTATCCCTAAAGAAAATAAGTTAAACCTGAGTCTGTTTAGGTTCTGTCCTATCTTCCTGTTAAGAGAAGTTCTCTTTCAACAGGACTAGTCTATCAAAACTACCTGGTTGGTACATCAGATTCCTCCACAACCTAGTTAATACTTCTATATTTTCCATACAAAAATGCAGTTGCAAACAAAAAAAAAATAAATTGGTGTTTCTGCTATGCTGCTGCTTAACCTTAAGAAACTTCTTCTAAGTGAAGTTTCTACATGTTTCTTCAAACATGAAGAAACATATATGCTTTTTGTACTCCCAAGCACACTTTCTTCATGTCTAATTGATCAGTGGGGGGTCTAGCTACATGATGGCACATTCCACAACAGTTTGGTGGACAGACAGAACAGGAAACACATGACCTGACACCTACCATTCACTGTTTTTTGTACAGTTAATTTCTGTCAGTTGCTGATATATCTCTTACAATGTTTTCCAAGAGTTTTCTTTGGAAACCTGTAAGATTTTTTTTAAAAGGACATGGATCTCAATCTGAAAACACTTCACTGAAGCGTGTCTGTTTCTAAGACTTGCAGATTGAAATACAAACCTTCCACGAATCTGAGGACAGGAAACCTTCCCCCCTTCAAAAAAACTTATTATTCTCATATGATGAGCTACCCACATTCATCCAGTTTAAAATTACTGCCAGTAGAAGACTTCCATTACATATCTAATCCATCACTCAGAAAATTTTCAGTAGGAAAATTCTACTATTCACCCAGAAGGAAGGCATGTCCACAAATGTGTGGGTGTTACATGGTAGTAATCATTATGCTTTGCTTTGTTTCAAGTTACTGGCTTTTAGCCCAGATCTTCTAGCCATCTAATTTGTCAAAGCGGCTAATTATCTCACTGTCATGAGCACTTAATAAACATTAGAATAATTGCTTCCTGCAGAGTAGGTAACCCTGAAATGATGACATACTCTCTTTCCTCCCCAAGATGAATCCATTACTTACCATTTTGTCTGCTAATATCTGATAGCACCATGTAGTTCAAACTACAAATCTCCAAACCACAGTTTGTGCTAGACAGTTTAAAAGCACAATTCCCTTCGTAATCAAAAAATTAACTCTGCAGACAGGCTATGCATTGCAAACATAAGTGAAGTTGGGGGTTTTTTTAAGTCATTTCTATATTTGCTGCCGATACGTATGGAGATGTCTCATCTTCTAATGTGATGAAGATGAAGGTTGCTAAGCTACTACCATTACAGTAGCTATGCCACAAAAGAATGATGCCAGTGTAAGAACACACAAAAGAAATCCAACTTTAAACCCCCACATTCTTCAGCCAAACTCTGTCCAATCCCAGAACGGTGTACAATAACATTACCATCACTGTCAAGCAGCAATGCTGCTGTGCACAACCACCAATGCCTCACCTCAACTACCCAGGGTTGTCTTGCTTTGGCTTCTGTAACCCCTCAAAGTTGGACAGGAGCTGAAGCTGATTATATCTTGCCAGCACAATTTCTCTCTCTGCAGCAAAGAGCCAGTGAAGACGTTGTGCAGTTGAATAAGCCACTGTGCACTTCTGGTGATGAGCAGCTGAAACTTAGATTGATAATGAGCTGTAGAATTCCACAGCCCATGGGAGATAAAACATACGCCAAAGTCACTAGCAGGGCATCTTGGGGAAGAAGACATCCTTATTCCCTTTGTTTACAAGGGAATCAATCTGCTTAGGACTGGGAACCAGTTAACAAGGGATACAGGAGGAGGAAAAGAAGAAATAAGACTTAATTTTCTATCCACCTCCTTCCAGAAACTCATTCACCTCCAAGCAAAAGGTTTAATAGGATACCAATTTTTTCATGCTTATTACGGCAAGTCCAAATGAAATTCCAATTACCTCATTTCTAAGTCAAATACTCCTGAACTGCAGGGAAAAGAGGCCAGTTATCTTCCTACCCACGCCAGAACAAAATCGGGGTCCCTCCTTCTCTTTTTTTTTTTTTTTTCTCTTTTTATTTAGGCAATTTCTGTGTTTACACACTGAGCCAAAGATAAGCCAGAAAAAGTTTCTTCTCCCAAAACTGACTTATTTTATTGCATTGGATCATAACAGTGACTGAGAACACACAATTAAAAAGAAGTTCTGAGCACCTTTAATTTAAACATCATGACAAACATCACCAGCAGAATACTATCTTTTACTGCTGAACAATTACTACCAGTTATATCCCAATATGATCAGAGTAGCCCTCTATGGTTCAGAGCTCCTTTGATGTTGGTGGAGATCTACTTTTCAATTAATTCATAAGAAGAGAAGCACATATATTTCCATTGCAACGCCCACTTTAATATCTTATAAATAGTACATACACTCTCTGGTAAATGCGAAACAGATCAGCTTTAAAAGAATGTTATTGGTATCATTGAACACTATAGATATCATTGAGTCTTTCAGTCAAATTGAGAACTAATGTTGACTTATCACCTGTCACTCTCCATTAATGAAAGTTGAGTACGGATATTAAAATTGTGCATGTGATGGAGAAAAAAATGTTTTTAATGACAGAACTCCTACAAAAATCTAATGACAATTCAGATTTGTAAATCCTTAAAGAGCAAGTTAACAAGAAAAACAATAATTGCAACAACTTTTTAAAATGTTAAAACACAAGGAAAGGTGGTTTACGTCTTCTCATTTTGATACTAATTATGGTTCCGTTCTGGGCAACTTCATAAGAGGCATCACTTCATTCCAGGGTTATTGCCTTAATGATTTCCAAAGCAATCTGTTCAGTTTACTTTCCTGCTCTGTAAACTTGAACTGGAGCCCAATCACAAAACTGAAGCACTTCATCCCGGTATAAAAATCAAGAATGAAGATGAGCAAAATGCTGCCAGTGACAGAAAATCTATCACCACCATCAGCATAACAGATATTGTATTTGCTGCCAGGAAGCCAGGTGAAAGATGAACCATAAGGAAGATAAAATCAGCTCAGGTGAATGACAGAATTGCAAGTGTAGGGTGTTACTGCTCAAGGAAGAAAGAACCATTTCTGATGCTAAACTTCCAGGAGATAAGAGAGCAGATGAGTTAAATCATTACATGTTCGACCAGATCAATCCATCTTGCATCCAAAAAACACTCAGCCATACAAAATCTCAGGAACAAATTGCATATAAACTACTAATAACTTACTACTCTTGCTACTGGAAGAAAAGACTGAAGGTACCAAAATCTTTCCTCTGAAGCCAAAGATAAATCCTCAAAAATACTGAAAAAACAATATCTAACCTAGCTCATATGTGCTTTTTTGGAAACACTTTCTGATCTGTAAATGAATTATGAACTTCAATATCCTGCTGTCAGACATGTACCAAACACCTATGACAGAATAGAAAGGGGAATAACCACAAAAAAAGTATCAACAGTGGTCCTCACAATTAGTCTTGTACTACTCATACTTCAGAGTTTCAAAAATGCAAATACAGCAATACAGATTCGCACATTCACCAGTAGAAACAGAGGTTATTATTTCTTAGAGGAATTTTAAGGTAGTGTTGTTGCTCAATTAGACTCAATCTGTAATTTCTAACAGTAAATTAGCTCACACTGTGTTGAGAAATACTGTGTAGTTGTCCTCTCAGCGTTAGGACCTGATAAAGCCCTGATACAAACTAACCATCCTCTATGGTCTGGACCATATTGCATCTCTATCAAACACTGTTGATATATATAGAGAAAGAGATTTATTTATTTCTATTTAAATTTCCAGGTAGTGTAAGTACAAAGAATGAAGCCAAATCTGCATACAAAAAGACTTTAGAATCTTTTATTTGCTCAGCTCTTCCTTGATTTGATAATTGGAAACAGTTTTTCTTTGATCAAAATTATATCAAACTTTAAGTTAGAAACTTATTTCACACTTTTAAAATCAGTAGAACACAAAATTTTTGTGAATTACCAAAAAGAGTGATAAACCACAGAAGTTCTATTACAGTTTGTCAGAATACACCATTTTGCTAGAAGGACAGAATAATCTAGCCATTATTGGCTTACATTTTCTCTTCCCTTTTTAATGTTCTCTTAAAAATTTTTATCCGGTGTGTTACTGCCTGAAAGTAACTTCAAATAGGTGAAAGCTGACAGCAACAGTGGAGTTTTCTCTGCCAGGAGTATACATTAAAAATAAAAAAATTCTGCAAGCACACTATGCTGTTTAAAATGAGACTCTAAGGCACCACAAGAAGAAACCTTTTATAAATCAAGGGCACACTGTATACATTAATTCACTTACAGTCCTGAAGAGAGAGATTGTTAAAATCTACTAATCCATTTTTGGCATGAACTCCAAACAGGCGATATAGTTTACAAATACAGATTATAAGCACTGTTGCTAAAGCTGCCATTCTTGTGATCTCAGGCAAACTCTGAAGCATGTTGCTTCCTTTCTGAGAAGCTTAAACATGTTTCCTCCCCCCGCACACTCTTAGTCTGGACAGTTGAATCATTCTCACAGCAGATAAATCTTTCTGACTGCTGATTATTCTGACAGGGGAAAAAAAAGCCACTTTGTGTGACAGGGTCCCTTTTGTTTCACTGCAGGCACAACAATCTGTTTTCCATTGAAGAGAGGTTTTAGTTCTGCCTCCACAACATTTTTCTTTAATTATGATAAAAGACAGTAACTTAATCAGGCATAAATCCTGTTGAAGCAAACACATGAAAATATAGGGGTTAACTTTGGAGGCAAAACGCTATATATGTGACTTCTCAATTACAACTGTAGATAATCAACCACTAAATCACTGACAAGTGAAAATTTGTTTTTTCCTCAGATTTGCACTAGTATTGCTAGAGAAATTAATTAAACAAACCCACAATCATGCTTATTTTGTTTAACAGGATTGTCTACAATATAGCTATTCAGTTTTAAAATTATCTTGACTTTTACTCCAATAACATAACTATACACACAGTTGCTCCCAAAGAAAAATACTTTCATTTTAACATGCTATTTCAGAAACTCTGGAGGACCAGCACCTCAATATGCCAAATAAGTTGGTTACAAATTAAGATGTCGGGACTGATACCACAGAGAAAGGTACTGCCTTCATTTCTTGTCTGATACATGTAATACAGATGCATGTGAAGACTAGGATCAGCATCCCCAGAGTACAGCCGGTATTGTCACCCGTTATCAAGTCCAAGGACTGCCACAGTAAACTGCAGACTTAACTTGGGAGCAAAGTTCCAGCCATGTTGGAAGCAAAACACAGCTGAACTGCAGCAGGACTGTTCTTTACTGACACAGTTACTTTTCAAGTTGTGAACAGGCTGCCTGTATTTTAACCCATGACAACAAAGGAGGTTGAAGCGGGAGTCCACCTCCACCCATGTTCTCGAGGAACTGAATATTGCAATAACCCAAATGACTCTGGATTCTGAACATGGTGGAAAAGGGAGAACATGGTTTTAGTAGAACAAAGTGGGAGGATACACCAACAGACTTGGTGTAAAAGAAAGCCTGGAAGTAGGGACAGGTGAACAGGAGGTATTAGAAAGACGCAGAGTGATAGTGACACAAACTAGGGAGCTAGGACATTTTCGGGAGAAAGGCACAAAGTGTTGTTATACACAAAGAAGAGACAGAGCAGGAAAGAAAATTGAGAGCTGAAATTTGGAAGCCACTGGAAACACAAATAGGGTGTACCAAATGTATTCTAACAGAACAGAGATGGGATCTTTCTAGGCAGAAAAGGCCAGAGACAGTTTGTTGGCCCTGAGGACAAATAAAACAGCAGTGGTCATGTCTATTAATCTGCAACCTCTCTTCTCACCCACAAAGGGGCTGGCCACATTAAAGCTGAGCCTGGGAACACACTTTGCCACATGTTCCTCCTCCCCATCATGCTACTGCAGCACCACAGTTAGACCCACAGGCCAGAACCATGGCAGAAATCTCCTCAGTGAACTGCAGACTGGTGTCCAAGATTCAAACAGATCCTCTGTAGTTTACAGTAAGAATGTAGCCCAAGCTGCTGTTCAAAGGTGGCTGATGCTAGGGAAAGAAAACAGGGACAAAAACTCACCACTAAGGATAATCTAAGAGCACAGGGAGTTCCCTAAATATGGAAGAATGGTAGGATCAGACACAAAGGCCTTGGTGGACAGAGTAAGATTTATGCACCAAGGAGATAAATAGCTTTATGCACCAAGGACACTGGGCAGACTGTGCAAAACACACAAGTGCTTCATTCCTCCTGTAAGCAGCAGTAACCGTTGCCAACAATAAACATCCACAATCATCACACTGAGTTTTCATTCTGAGTTTCTCTAATCATGTCTGGCTTGTAGCTAGTAGCTTCTTTGCTTAATTAGCAGGGAGACAGTTTCTGAGACTTCAATCCCACAATGAAAAAATAGGTTTACTTATTGAGTTAAAAACATTTCTGAATGAAACATTCCAGATTCAAATTACAGATTGGATAAACCCTTTGGTTGGGCGTGGGTGGGTTTTTAGAGGTTTTTTTGTTTGTTTATTTGAGGTTTTTATTTGTTTGGTGGTTTTATGTGGTGGTGGGTTTTTTTGGTTGGTTGCGTTTTGGGGGTTGGTTGGTTGGTTGGTTTGGGGTTTTTTCCCCTGACCAGTCTGGACTGCATTATTTCAGGCACCATGGAACTGCCTCTGGCTATAGTTACAGAGTAGATTTTAAATGAAAGCTGGTGTTGGTTTGCATAATATTTGGTGCACCTGGGGAAAAGTATTTATCCAAGCAACAGCCAGATCTGTGGCCACCAAACTTGTTGAGGACTCACTTGTATTATTTTCAATGGAATCTTTGAGCACACCAACCGGTACTCATTGCATTTAAGCAGGTTTCTTACCTTTGAAATATAGGAACAAAAATTAGCAAAAGAAAAATCACATTGAACTAACAATTAGGATATCACACAATGTGATCAAATTTGCTACACAGTCCCTCTCATAGTATGCATTTTCAGTATGACTTTTACAATTACAATTTAGGTTTACAAACATCACATACGTAATTAGTTTTACCTTATTAAGCATTTACTACGTTTTAAAACGTGAACACGTATTTAGGGTTCTCATATCTTAGTAAAAATCTACTCTTTTAAAAGTCTTATACAGACTAACTCAAGCATACTAGTGGGGTTTTTTTGTAGTGCAAGCATTCATGATAAAGCACACCAGCTTTGCAATAACTCAACATCCAAATACTGGACTTTTTTGGTTGTGTGATGTTGTACAGAATCAAGAACAGAATCAGCTTGCTTCCTTATCAGGAAAGCAGGCACTTTAAAATACCAACATTCTTTGCTTATACGGAAAGATTAATATATAAACGAACATACATTCCTATGCTTCCATGAAGTCCCAACTTCTCCCGGTTCATATTAGTGTGCTCCTGTCCCTAACTATTACAGTATTTGAAGCAGGGGGGAATTTTCAGTTAATACCAACTTATTCTGAACCATTTCAAGTACAGTTCACCATCTTTTTTTTTTTCCTGGAGTAAAATAAAACATGACCACCATTTCAAACACATCCAGAGCTAAATTACAATCTAAGTTGTCCCTCCCCCTACACGTTCAAAGAGCTCTCTTTGTAAAAGAACTCTACTGCAGAAAGTGTCTGTTGCACAAATGCATTTAGTTACCTTGCTAATCCTGAGATAATTAAAATCGGCAAAGGTAATAAGATACTAAATCTGTAAACAGTTTCTTGGGGAAATGCCCTCTGCATTCTCAACAGCATCTACAAAGTTTCCATTGACATTCACAGGGTTTTTTTCCCAATCAAATAGAAGTACTTCTTCCCAACAACAGCAAAAGTGGAATTGGCAACAGAACCACAATTTATGCACTAGAGCACAGCTGCCTCAAGCCACGTCAAAAAGCATCCTCAGCACATCATCAGCACTGCACTGCTCTTTAGCCACATGCTCCTTAGAGTAATTGTTTTCTGAAAGAGCTCAGGCTATAAATCACCTCTGACAAATTGACTTTCATTTTGTCTTCTAAAGTAATAAGACCAGAGATGCCACTTAAAATTACATTAAAGAGATTATTTCTTCTTCCCCAGGGACCACATTGCCTGGACTATGCCAAATGCAGTATACAAGCCATCTTTTCTTCTTTCTGACATGCAACTTATTTTACATCCACAGGTAATCCAACCTGATACAGAAGAAAATTGCAATGGACACTTGAAACGGTGGGCCAACAACATTTCTGCTGTGAAAACCATCACAAAAGCCCACTAAAAACACACAAAAGTTTTAGGGGACAAACACAAAAATGAAAGTCATTATTACTCTGAGGAAACTTGGTGCAGCAGCAGGTCTATTCTGAAATCATCCAAACAAATATAATTTTCCAGAATATGCAATGTCAAGAATGAAAATATTTTTTAACTCTTCCATCTACATTGTTAACTGAAACATATCTTTAGTTCCAGAAATCAACACTGCATAATGAGAGTAGAAAATTCTAAGCAAGAATATTTCTTTCACGTTTCAGTTCTAATTTACAAAAATTTGTAAGCACTACTAAATTTATGAAAATCATTTTAGACCAGTCCATCTCAAAGTATTTTATCCATTTTATACAGCCACAGAGATTTATAAAAGTCTAAAATAAGACAAAGTGGACACTTGAAATATTGATTCTTTTTTCCAGAGTGACAAGGCTTTACCAATTGATATTTTCCAAGAAAAGGGAGGTGCAGGGCTGGACAACACAGTGAGAAGTAGAACTGTTTTTTCCTCCTCTGTGCAGTGAATTTGTATTACGGGATCACTAATGAAGGTTTTGCTGCTGAGCAGAATTCCATTAATCTTTTTCATCATTTATTATGTGGCAGAACACACTGTGTTCAGTACATGCTAGGTCCAAAACACAAAGCACCAACTTACACCTTCTGTTCTTTAGTCTCCTCTATTACCAGAATCTGTCAGTAGAGGAAGGATTCTTATGTTGGCTACTTGCATAGAAGTGATATTACACAGTCCAGAAGTGTAAAGTTAGAAAAAGTGAGGAATTGAGCAATCTTTGATAACTCGCTAGGCTAACAAATCATTAGCAGATTAACACATCAAAGACATGGAAAACTCAGCCCTCCCTCACCCATGAGTAGAAACTATTGCATACATATATAATTTTCTTTTATAGGAATGCTCTAAAAATAATTTAGCAGAAACACTACAGAAATTAATAGAGGTACAAAGTGAGGGTGACCATTATCTCCACTATTTCACTGCCTTACTTTACTTCTCAGTTTTGCTTAAAGGCTGACACTTATGCCTGACCAGATGTATCAACAACTATCAAATGGGTGTTTGCACTTAAAACATCACCACACCAGACCAGATGCATAAAAAATACTGTTTACGACAGACAGATGAAATGCTGGATTTAAAGCGAAAGGGACCAATGGCTAAAACTGGGAAGTCTGAACCAAAAGTTGCTGACAACTTATTCTCAAAAATAATCAGGACAGAAATGTTCTTGAACAACCCTATTGTTTTTAATTCTCCCATCCTATTTCTTACATATTACCATAACTGTTTCTAAAAAAGAACTTGTCCAGTATTAACAGCCTGGTTTGCTATTTCTTATTGTAAATTTCTGTCTGCTACCTTTTAAAATCCTTAGTGAACTGGGAAAGAAATACTACAATTACATTTGAATCTGTTATTACCTTTATTTGTTGAGAAATTGTTGGATTAGAAGCAAAGAAAGGTTGGTTGGTGATCTTTTACTGCCTTAATGATCCATTTAGCAGAAGAAAGAAGCCTTGAAAGTTGGCAGTGAGGAACGCAGTTAGAAATCTGTGACTGGTCCAAAAAAGTCACTTCTAGTGCAATAATGGAAAACATAAATGCACTGCTGAGAAAAAAAGCAGCTAAAGGAAAAAACCCGACCAAGCCCTACTTCCTTAAAAGAGGGAATCACATTATCTTCTTTTTTAGAAATTCTTCACATCAATTATGAATGAAGACTAACCAACATCCTATCTAAGTCCAGAATATACGGCTGGGAGGTTTTACGGGTTTGGGGTATTTTGTTGTGTGGGGAGGGTAGGGTGTCCTATCGTATTTCTTTTTTCCTGAAAATTTTGTGCTTGCATTGTAAAGTGTATTGCCTGTTCCTTCTCTGTTCATCTTCTGCTTGCAAAATTTCAGTCTTATGGTTGCAAAGGTAGTATTACAAAAAAACAAATGCAATACTTGCACCCCAAATTCACAGCTGCAATAACAGTTATCAGCTAGAGTCTTAAAAAGTTTAGAACTGCTGCCTGCAGAGCCAAGTGGTTACATGGCAGTAAAGCCACCATGAACCAAGTCAACTTCCCACCGTTTACAAAAGCTGTGCAAAGATGTGAAATAGGGAGTACAAGCCGCTATCTAAGAAACACCCAAGAGATACAGGCTGGAGGCAGTAATTTTTTTATCTCTGTGAGCTTATCAATATCCTGCATGTGGCAGCTGCATGTATTGAGCAGTACAACTTCTAGCTCACCCACACAGACACTCTCTTTCTCCTGCAAATCCTGCAGACAAAAGTAATGTTTACAATTTTACTAGGACACCATCATCCAACAGAAGTGCTCATGTTCACAGAATAGAAAGTGATGAGACTGAGAAAACAGAAAGTCACCATCCCCCACAACCCACCCCCAAAAATGTTTTCTCTACCTTCATACATGTACAGTTAATTCTTGATCAATTCTTGATCAAACTTAAACCATTCAGCATTTCAAAACTGTAATTTAAGGTTTCTCTCAAACTGAAAAGAAAATGAGTTAGAAGTATGTGCTGTAGGTTTCAATTCTCTGGAGCTCTTAGCACTTCAAGACTAAGCTGGTCTTCTGGGTTAGACGAAAAAAACTGAAAATTTAAGAAACCTAATACCCACAAACCACACACCACAAACAAACTGGCAAAAATTTGTGTGATTTTTACTAGGTGCAGGAATGATCAACTCTATGGCAATCAACTCAGACAAGTAAGCTTTTGGCATTTATGGTTCTTAGTCCACAGGTATTCAGAAGGAATTGTTCATATAAAAAATAGAAGAGGGGTTGGAGGGGGTTTTATTACATATTGATTTCATTAAATATATGATTAAATACTTGTATCATGTAGACATGTCTTCTTAACTATGAACAATGTGGACGTAAAAATATTCTTATGGTCTTCCATGCTTACATGGAAAAATGTGATAGGTAGACATGGTTAGAAGAAAGCCGTTTGATATGTCAAAAAGAAGAATGTGCAAAATTAAGAAAAATTTTAAAATTCTGAAACAGTAAATATTCTCTGTGCAAAAATTTTATTGAAGATTTTACAAGGACAGAATCTCTACTCAAAACAAAAAGTTACATCATGATAGAAAGAAAACTATTTTTGTCAACTACCTAAACCAAACATACCTAATTAATTTTAAACCATCAAAAAGAAAAGTATGCAAATTTGCACTGTATGAAAGATGCACATTGTTTTCACAAAATGGGTTTAAAATCAGGTTGATAATTTCATTCAAGAAAATAAGTTCATATAGCATGATTTATCATGAGTATATCATGAAGTCCACGGCACTTCAGTTTCAATTAAAGTTTTCAACATATTTTAAAATTACTGTAGACATGGAGGATCATAAATGTTTTTACCTCCACCTCAGATAGCATTTAAAACAAAGACACAGATGTTTGTACACTATCATATATACATTTG
The DNA here is from genome assembly GCA_014549065.1 of Cardinalis cardinalis. Taxonomy (NCBI): domain Eukaryota; kingdom Metazoa; phylum Chordata; class Aves; order Passeriformes; family Cardinalidae; genus Cardinalis; species Cardinalis cardinalis. The sequence continues at coordinate 482,177 of JACDOX010000122.1, read as the reverse complement.
AATATCATATATACATATACATGAAATATACTATCATGTATACTTATTGTATACTATCAAGTTTCCAGACCATACTTCAACTCCTGTATCCCAAGAATACTGAGTTGTTCACTTTTCAGTTGATAATGACAACTGCTTGCAACCTGCAGGAGTTTTATAAATCCCTTTTCCCAGACCCAGTTAACTTTCTGAAATAGCTTGCAAACTGTAATAGAGTTATCCAGGAATATACCTTCTAACTCAATTTCCTGTTGTATTTAAAATCCTGCCAAAGGAATATTTCAAAGCAGAATGCAGGATGTAAGTGTATGACGGAAGGTTTGCTGATGGTTTCCAAAATCACAGAAGAAGTCATACTAATTTAAAAGTGAGATGTGAAATTCTCTATTAAAGAAACATGGACTTCTATCAAAGAAACTTCTATTAAAGAAACACGGACTGTGATATTCAAGTGGGTTTAAGAAATAATGCATACAGCATTTCAGCCCCTACAGACTTGTTTTTGATTTTACATAAAAGGTTGTTAATGAAAGAAAGGACAAATGTTCCCAACACTGTTTTCCTCCCATCGCTCTGCCCACTCTAATATCTGGAGGGAAACAAGTTTTGAAGAAACCACCTTTAAAACACTGCTTTCTGCGGACTTTGAACAGAGCTGTATTTGACTAGTGCTGTAATTCACAACGTGTAGCAACAACACCACAGTGCATCAGTCTGCCTGGTTTGTAGGGTGCATTAAAGGAGCAGCTCAGAACTGTATTTCAGCAGCATCACTTGACAAAGAAGATATCTGAAAGTATCTATTGACCAGAAAGATGTGTTAGCCATTCTGTTCCAGCAGCAGCTGTGTTCTTGGAAATGTAATCATTCTATGCGAAGGGAGAGCGAGCTTTAAGCTACACACAAGCAGTGAGCAGTACCTGTGCCTGGCACACAGATCCCAGCAACAGCTTCTGAAACTGACAGTACTTTCTCTCAGCATGGCAAGGTAGGTGCAGAGCTCAATGGATTGACACTGCCACCCTTCAACAGGCTGGAGACTCCTTACCTCATAAAATGAAAAAACATGTGGATCTATACAGCAAGGAAAGAAAATCCTGTGTCCTTTTATTACCAATAAAATTTCCTTCTGAAACCCTCAAGCTCACACTGAGAAGGAACATAAATGGATCGTATTTGAAAAACCTTTCCTCCAAATGATCATGAGGAGAAAGATGCATTTAGATACTGGATTCACGGAGGTACTACTGATAGTAAGAAAAATAGTGCAGCAAATTAGTGAATTTAAGAAGCTGCGCTATTACAGAGGAACAGACACAGACCAAACTCTTCAAAGTATACAAAAAAGGAATAAAAATTATATGCACTGACATTCTGAAAGCACTAAACCTGACAGAATTGAGTACACTGGCTGTCTTAGCTAATAAGAAAATATTCAAAAATACATTTAGGAGAAACTGATTTCTTTTCTGGTTTGCTGTTTTCCACAGTAATCTAATTTACACAGAAATACATGTTCTTCGTAGGATGGTTAACTATGCTTCCCTATTCAGCAGAAAACACCTGTAGAAACTTTTAATTCTGAACTTAGGCTGAAGTTTGGTTGCAACCCTTTGGAATGACTGACAGTAAATATGGCCTTTTAAGTAATAAATAAAAATGCTTCCATTTTTTTACTACTTGGTTTTGTTTATTTTTGTTGTTTTGTTTTGCTTTATTTTAGTTGTTACCTGTACTGAAGGAACAAATATTAAAAAAGGAGTAATTTGCTAGGAAAAAAATTCCCCAGGATGGTTAAAGAATTGAATGCAGATGTCAAATCAAAGGTAACAGCTCTATTGTAATCACAGGTCTAGTTTTTCTAATTTTCCTATGAAAAGTATGTTTTGAATAATACTACTCATGGCTTCTTTTAAAGAGAATTTGTTTCTGACAGCTGCTTTCATTTTACATACAGGAATATTAAAGTCTTTTATTATTACGGAGAACACATAATTACAAAAAAAAATCAGTATTTGCTTTCAGATGGTCCCCAGATTTCTCCAATACATCCCCATCATCTCCACTACCATGCTATTTTCGTGTAAGAGGCAAATAAATACTACACCATATAATTTAAAATAGTTTGAGTTTAAATTATACTAACTTGAAAGAATGTCTTTTACAAAAAGAAAAAAAAAAGTTATTTTAATCCTGCTGCAATTTTGTTTTTCTTTAGACTTAGAATTGATTAAAACAAAATAAATGCTTTGTCCAACTGCATTCTTTTCATTATTTTCTCATCCTTCCATTATCATCCTAAAATACCATACTCTTACAGTATGGAATTCTTTAATCAGTCCTGACATGCATCTACTTTTTACTTGGCCCAGCCCCAGCAAACACAGTTGTGCTCTACTACACATCATTTCTCTCTATAACCTGTTTTCCTTTGGGTAACATACTTCATTTCAAACCTTCACTATTCCGTAAAGCTTAAATTAGAGGTTGGGTAACTAATGCATAAGCAGAATTCTGGTTTCATTCAGAAATACTGCTCTCATTCAATCTGCATTTGGGCCAAACCAGCTGCAAAACCAAGCTTTAGTCTGCCTAATCAGTTGCTATAGCCTGAAATCTTTGTTGTTTTTTAAAATACCTAAACTCAAGAGTATGTTCCATGATCAATTAATTTTCAGGATCATCAACTCTTACGTGGTTTTTAACAAAAAATATTACAAAATAAATAGATAAATACTAGTCTAAATATTACTTCTGCAACAAGTATGACTATTTGAGATTTCAGCTCAACACCACCAGTAGCAAACATAGGTAATTTTCCAGTAACCAAACCACTGCCAAATCAAAAGATCCACTTATATTTTTCTATTAATGCTAATATATCATGGAATCACTGAATCACTTAAGTAGGAAGACATCTTCAAGATCACTGAGTCCAACTGTTAACCCAGCACTGTGAAGTCCTCCTCTAAACTATGTCCCTAAGTGCCACATCTACATGGTCTTTTAAATACCCCCAGGGATGGTGAATCACTGTGCAGAAGCACATCCTTTCAGAAAGCAAGTCTTCTAAAACTGAAGGAAAAAACAAAAAAAAAAAGGGAAAAAAAAAATTAAAGAAATCCCATTTCAGAGAATAGGGATACTTAAACCTATGTATAACTTTCCTACACCAATGGGTTTGAACCAAAATCCATTAAAATGAGTCACTCTTCCTCTGACTTTAAATGAAGTGCCACTAGTGGCAGCAACATATTAAATTATGTGAAATTTTTGGGCTCTGTTTTTCATCCTCCAAGCTGAAACCCTGAACTTGAAACTTGAACATGCTCACTGCTCTGGAGAAGAATACTGACCATACGTCTGTTTTGTACACAGAAAAAACAGAAGTAACAGAAATGTCCTCTTCTGCCATCTCCTCCACTCCTTCTGGAAAGCTGTTCCACTGCCGATGAGATAGCATCCATTAGGTCTAATTTAACAATATTGTGCTGTTTCATCTCAGATTAGACCAAGACACATAGATAAAAATACATCACAATAGCTACAAGACTCAAAAAAAGAAATTTTGAAAATACCTGGTCAAAGTCAGAACAGCCTTAAACAACTGCCTTGGTGGCTGGAAAAAAAAAATCAACAACCAAAAAAATCCCAAAAAACAGATCTAAAACACCAAAACACAACAAACCAAACACAATGGAATTGAGAATTAAACTTGTACAGGAGCACATAAACCGTACCTTCAGCAGGTCTCATGCTGAAAATGTGATGGATGCTCACAGTCATGAACACGCACTGTGTTACTCATCCTTTTTTTGCTCTACAGCAGAATGTTTTGATGGTTATATTACACACAAGATTTACACAGGAGCTCTGATTTTAACAGAGCATCCATAATTCTATTTCTGCATAACAGTAATTTTTAACATATCAATTCAAAATATTCATAAATTCTTGATCCATCTCAGAAGTAATTCTCATGAAGTATTTTTGTTCTTAGAAAAAAGTAGGTTTAGGGTCTACTCATGCTAACACTTATACAACACTTTCCCCTCCTGTGATTCAGGGCCAGAGCAAGAAATTTAATAATTCCCTAAGAATTTGTACAAATCAATAAATTGAATGTCTCTTATACAACTGTATTTTGAGCAGTGTTTTTCCAACAAAATATATGGGAATCATTACAGAAAACAAAATCCATTTTCTACGGCTCTAGAGCCTAAGTCCTTAAAGCATGTGGCTAATATGCTTAGGGCAGTATGTTGCCTCTGCAACAAAAGGGGAAAAGCATCAGCAACAGGAAGGAGCACGCACATCTTATGAATAATGCAACAGATAAAACTGACACTACACACTGTTGACAGTGGAGGCAGAAACCCCCTCCAGGCAACAGGGATGGAAACAAGGAGCTCCTGTTTTTGAGTTGCACGAGTCCTTTCTAAAGGTTTTCTTCCTCCTGGATAAAGGATGGTAAGCCGCACATGTCCTGTATAGGTGGTGCCTCGTTTGCACACTAGACAGAGCAGCTAGCTGAACAAACAGAGCAATGTTGAGTCATGTCATAGAGACTGCTCAGGTTGGGACACATTTCCTCATATAGTTTTTGTATCCAAGAATAGAAGACACAGCTCACCATTCCTTACACGTGCAGCATTACTTGCAACACTTTCCAAGACAAAGTAACTTCGATATTTGGCAAGCCAAACTTCAGTCTGGTGCCGAATGGAAATCTCTTTTGATCACAGCCCTTCCACATCATAGGTTGTCCTTAAGAAAACAAAAAGAATAAGAAAACTGCTCTTTGCCTGACAAGACAATAAAAACAAACCTACTTCTAATACTATTAAGCAACTGTAAATACTTAGGAACATGAGAAAATGGAGATTAATTTATTTTCATTTGATTACATAAATAGATCAATGCACACATCAATTCTTTTTGTTTAGGAAAATCTTTAATATTTTGTTTGCTTTGTTGACAAAGATAACATTTTTTCACTCAAGTTAAAGATAAACCTTATGGCTCTTGCTCAGATAAATTATCAGAATTCCAAGCCTGATGTTTGACCCTAATCAGCAGGACCAGCCAAGCAACTTAAACATATAACGTTATTGAGTCAGTTTATGCTAATTTTTGCTACAAGATTTATATAAAAGCAAAGGTCAATAAAGACAAGAATAAAAGGTCCATTACATTTGCCCTGAACTCAATGAAACTTGATAAGAATTCTGTTGAAAACACCTTCAAAGCAGAACAAGAAAACTTTTAACACATAAGAATGTGAAATATAAAAGAAACTAGAGCTTGCAAATCCAATAGGTAATGATCATGGATTAAAAAAATGAGAAAAGCTACCTACATCAAGCTAAAAAATGTTTTGTTGTTCTGTTAAATATTTTCTGTACTACAGTCAGGAATGCAACAAGCAGGTTATGAACCCAAGATCATCTTCCCTGTAACGTGTTTAAATCACAGGAAGAGAGTCCGGCCTCAGACTGACAGTCAGCATGAATCATCACCAATTCCAAACACCTCTCTTGAAAAAAAACTTTGCTTCCAGATTTTTGACAGCAAACTTCTTCCTTATTTTGTAGACTGCTTTGAAGGGAGGGTGATGCTCATCATCTGAAGGCTTAGGTAGAACCAGAGAAGATGCCACAGGAATACCATGAAACATCCTTGCAGTAAGTTTGCATGGCCACCTACAAACTTTTTCCATTTTCAAGTGATCATCAGGAAAAGTAAAACAAAACACAACAACTGGATTCATTTACACCTAATCTTAGAGAGCCATTAATCTATTTCTTTCCATCATGACCATATATAATGTTCCAAAAGGTGATGGAAGAATATCATGCTTCAAAAGCATCTAGCACACCATATGTACTGCTCAAACCAAAAAACAGTGGAAGAAAAGTCTGAGCTCCCAGAACGCAAGCGGTACTAAATGTCTTCCTCTAAGGCTTTCTTTAGAATGTAAGGTAGTAGGCATCTACTCATAAAGACTCTTGAGTTGCCAAAAACTTCAACCACAAAACTAATAACTGGTAAGTAACAATTAAAGAAAAGTAATTCAGTCTGCAGGTCACAGGTAAACTTCTAGCAGAACAAGCAGTAAAAATGGTTCAACTCAAGTAAGACTCAGCCTGAAAAATCAATCACGTGGTGTCACAGCAATATGAGAACCCCAGGAAATGCCAGAATTGTCAGGCCACCACCTTCTCAACAACAGTTCACCCAAATTAGAAACTGGATACACTAGGTCACTAGCTGGCAAAACTCCCAGCCTCAAATGATGGCCTGTCAAACAAGAGAGAATGGCACTCTTCCATCTCTTGCACTACTAACAGGAGAGCCTGACAGTCTCTGGGGAGTAGAATCAGCCCTCCACCACAAAAACACCACAGCAACATATTTTGTTTTCTGTAGAGTACTGCATGCCCCAGCAAGCCAAGTTCTTCAGAATACACAAAATGAATCTTCTTTTTAAATTGTCTCACTATTATGATGATGGACAATTCGATCTATTGCCATGTAATACGCTCCACTGAAACTACAAGTTGCAGCTAGAAGTTCATTAGGAGAAAAGAAATCTGATTATCATGGTGATAATCAGACAGTAACCCTGTCACAGGGAAGATGGTGCAAAATGGAGCATTAATAAATGGTCAGTCACACTTTTTCTAATGAAGTTCGTGGAACAAGAAAAACAGCTGATTTAAAATCAGCATCCAATGTCAAGGGTTCCTTTGCTCACTTGCATCCCTTTCCTTTCCAGCTCTGAAGACAGACCTGCAAAGGCTTCATCCACACAAATTATGAGAAACATAGCACCACAGTCACACATGGATATCCAGTATCTCTTTATTTTAACTGGGTCCTGAAATGTTTATGTAGCTCACTGTGGCAACACAAATTCCCCAGCCTCAATTCACAGGAGGGAGGCGTGATCTCTCTGCATCATGGGCAATGAATGCTCTGCAGAACACTCTGCAGCTGTGAGCACCTCGAATCAGCAGAGCACAAAATTTCATCTACATCTTCATTTCTTCCCTGCCCAACAATCTTTCCAAAGAGAAACAAAATACACACGACCAGTGCATATCTAGTCTGATCCTGACATTGAATTAAAGCACCCTGAGAGGCACACTAGGAGACCAGAAGGAACACAGATGTCCTGCAATGTGTTTGCTGCCAGGTACAATAAACAACCATTGAAGGCAACAAGGCAAAAGGAAAGGGCAACAAAATCATTTGCACTGCTGAAAAATCAGATAACCTTAACTAGGCTGTGGTCTGTTTCTACTTATGGAAAATGAGATGTCAAAATTTAAGGTGAGACTATAAAGCTTTCAGAGATTCTCCTGAAATCCTATTTTGCACAAACACACTGTTCCCATATACTTTAAGTTAAATATTTACTACACAACTGAGAATAATGAAACAGTGACAGAATTAGGGAAAAAGAATCTCTTAAATTCTTTCCAAAGGCCATATATATGGACTAAATGTCAATCAAACCACTGTTCTGATAACCAGCAGTGTAAAAATCACCAGAAAAAAAAATAGCAAGATCCTAACTCACTCACTCTCTAAAGTGAAAACCAAACACTCATTTTCCTTAAGACTGAGTAATTCATGAAATCTATAAAGACAAATCAATTAGCAGACCTCTTTTTGGGAATATTTACTAGGGTTCTTTACCCAGCCAAGCTGAAATTATAATACTCAGTACAGCAGAAAATTGTTAGAAACAATACATAGCACAGGCTTTCAAAAATTTCATTACTTATGTAGGTTTGGGGTTTTTTTATTCTTTTGGATATAAGCGTGGTGTCTACTAGAGAGTGCACATAAAACAGAATTGATAAAATGTAAAACATACATATATGCAATTGATAAAAGGTAAAACATACAATATTAATTTTTTTAAATAACATTAACATACCAAAAACTCATGAACTATACAAATGGTTAAAAAAAAATACTTAACTTATTCTAACAGCAAAATAATTTGTACTAAGTCTCAGTGAAATTACAGAAATGGCATATGCTCAGATGCAGTTTTTAGCATCTGTAGGTCTGATTTTGGGATAAACTAACTTCATCAAAGCCAAATTGGGTAGCCAAGCCTTTATCTTGCACAAGGCAATTGAGACAGACACACTACTCTGACAAACCAAAAAACTGACTTTTGGTGAAGAAAACCAGGCTGCTGGAGAAGAAGAAGGGGGGAAAGGTAGAAGGGACTGCATCAAAATGTCATTCTGCTAGGCAAAATGGAGATTGTAAATACATTGGCTTCCTGCCCAAAGACCACCCATCCATCATCACAGGGGCAGCTCTGGAAGAAGGAACAACATCTTCACATAGATCTCTGAAATATGTACAGCACCCAGGATTACAAAAGAAGAAAATATTAAGCAATGCTTGAAAATTTTTATCTCATGAATATCAGCATCTATGACAAGGAATTGCTGGGCATCTTACTGCAGAACAGCCAGTTCCTCCTCTGAGAGAAGGGGAGAAAGGCTGGAAAGTGTAAGGTAAGAGTTTGTGTCACAGTACTGAAATACAGACCTGACAATAAGGTAAAGAGGTGCCAAAAGGGGCAACAGGTTAGTGAAATCCTTGAGGTAGCAGGAGTCACCTCACAGGCCACCTGGACCCACCTAGCTCACTTTCTCTGCCAGGTGAATCAGGCACCTGTGCAGGCACAGACCAAGCAGGTACGGTTGGGCACAGGGCTGTGGGCAAACACTCACTCCATCCCAGAGCCAGACACCACTGTCACCTGTTTGAGGAAGGGTGCAATTAGAACTTGAATTGCTGTGAAGACAGCAACACAAACCCAACCAAACCCAAGATGGACACCTTCAGCCCTCAGCTAGTGCCACTGCTTGGCCGCCTGGCGCTTCTCCTGTACTGCTGCCAGCCAACACCCACAACGTGGGGCAGAGCAAAACCCACCGCACCCCTTCAGTCTTTTCAGTCTACACAGCACAGACATCAGACCAACAAAAAACATGCATAAATCAGAAATAAACTGAACACTGGTTAAAGGAACTTTTTTAAACATAAAGGCTGAAGGACAAGCACCCAGGCTATGCAGACAAATGATCATCCAAAATTTGAAAAAATGTTGTCAAGGATTTACACCCTCTCACTATATGAACAAATTTTTCACCCAGTATTTTCAAATTATGACAAACAGAGCTAAGCTTAATTAGCACTACTCTAAGTTATCTTTACTAAATCAAGTACAAGTAAGTTAGTAGACTACAAGCTTCATCACAACACTTAACTTTCATCTCAGCTAAGGCTGAGTGATTTTGTATTTCCAAGACATCTCTTGCCACTCTGCAATAATTTAATGTGGAGGCCGCTAGAGAGAAATACAGAGAGCCATCTAGGAGACCTTGGAGCCATGAAATAATTTAACTCTTGAAATGTGTTCAAACAATATTTCAGTGTGAAGAAACAGACATCTTTAGTGTGCACTACATTCCTGCCATTCCAACCTGTCCACAGGTTCCTGTTCATGTTCTTTTTCTGTATATACAGAAAGCCTTCTTTCTGGGAATACACGTTGCACAGGGAAGTTTCAGAGCAAGCTACACTTTCAGATGACATGCTTGAAAGTTTGAATTATTGAAAAAATACTATCCTTTAAGACAGGGGAAAAAAAAAAAGAAGAGCAAGAGAAAGACATAGACCAGATGGTGTGGGAGGCAAATCAAAACAGCACAAGGGTTATTAAATTGCATCCACTTGGAACTATTAACTGGCCAAGAATCCGCAAGACAGGTTTCCAAGTGAGCCCGAATACTCCAGGCTAAAATCCAGGGCCTTGCTGCAAAAGATAATTGAAAAATCAATATCAAAACAATGGCACTGTAAATACACAAGAAAAAAAGAATATTTTGTGTTTAATTTATGTGCTTGTCACAGCTACAACAGTATATTGGAACTGAGCCATCTTTCTGAAGGGAGAATATGAATGCTGACTCCTATGCAGAGTACAGTCCTCTACCAGAAATATTCTTCTTGTACATGGTATGTCACAATAGGACTAAAAGCCATAAAAATACTTTAAAATTTAAAAAGTGTGTGTTTTTTTCTGAAGAAATCTGCAGATGCTCTGTATTTCTGGAGTTACTTAAATTTTACAAGCAACTTCAAATATCCAAGTTAGAAAACTTTGTCCAAATTTCACCACTGCATACAATGCAAATGTTTCCCAAATTTGCAAATGTTGCTTCCCAAATTGTTGCAAAATGCAACACAAATCACAACACCACACATTTAATGAAATGCAAAGTCATTATTCCCTCTTGTTCTTACACTCTGAACTGCACAACTTTACAGACTGTCTGCTGATCACAGAAAAAGGGGAGAAGAAAACTCTTCTGAAAGGCTGAAGAGCAGAGTAATAAACCTGAAAACATTTTATTTGTCAGAGACACACAGGAGCTAGGGCATTTACCTAAATTATATTAGGAAAATATAATGACAACTCAGATTCTACTGGTCAAGGGCAATCAGAAAATGCAGTTGTTTAAACAGGAGTTTTTGAGGCCAGACAACACTTTTAAACAATTCCTTTTCAAATGTAAAGTATACCATGCAAATAAAAGCAATCACAAAATAATGCAGTGCCTGCTAAAGGGAAAGGGCTTGGGTCGGGTACTACCAGCAATTACAGCTATATAACCTCCTCTTCAAAGCACTAAACAAGATCTCCACTCCCCACTGACTCAGAGTATCGTTCCTATTATGCACAGAGAGAGAAATACAATGCTGATGGCAATCTCAGGCTGTCAAATCAGTCCTCACGCAATCAAGCATTACAGGTTGAAATCTGACTCATACTTCTTTTAATTCAAGACACAATTCTTGCAGAGTCAGAAAAAAGGAGACGTAGAAGACAGTGTAAAACATGACTGCCAAGAGAAATGAAAAATGCCTTAGTGATATCTGTTTTGCTTTGGTGGGGTAACTTAAAAGGCAGAGTAGTCACAGAAATGTTAGCCCTGCTTTGAGGCCTGGATTGACCATGAGGAGTTGAGGTCCCTTCCAACCCTAATTTTCCCCAAATGGTGTGTATTTCCACTTTATTCTCCTATTCAGTGTCTAGCCTAACTAATGTTCAATTCTTTTCATTTGATGTCATTCCTGGCTCTATTAGCCATCTCACAACTGAACATCAGTCTCTTCAGGATGACCACACTGTCATCCAGTCTTTCAAGCAAAACTGCACAAATGACCATTGGCTGGGCTGTATTTGACTGCTCCAGCATTCTCAAAAAGCCTTCCCTCAGTAAAAATACCAACATCTACCTGAACATAAGCAAACTGCTGTAAATTAAAGCAGATTTATGAGCAGAATTTCCAAGGACACTTGACCCAGTGAAATAAAAAGCGAAATCAGGTTCTATCAATAGGATAGGACAATACACTACAAAACAAAGCCAGAAAAAAAAACATTTAGGCAAATGAAAATTTTCAAGCTTCAGAGAAGACTACACTTCATTTATATACACTTCTACATACATTAAAAAATATACACATTCATTAAAATATCTATCAAGGTACTACAAATTTGATGCACAAAGCAAAATTTTTAAACTTTCTTTCATTTTAACCAGTTTGCCTTCAGAAAGAATTCCTAGCCTATTAGTGGTCTAAAATATCCCATGTTTCTGATCTGCCCTTGGAGGGGAAAAAAAAACAGTGAATGGCTATAAACTACAGTCAAGCAATCCAAACAATATAATTCAGCCATCATTTAACTAAATAAGGGAAAAACAAAAGAAACCAAAACCAACACATATCTTGAAATCCAACAGGAAGTAATTGCAAAGACATGCAAAAGTGCAAGACTAAATACTTTCCTGTATTTTGACAAGAAGCAAGAGGAATGTTGCTATTTACAACAACTATAATATTTCAAGGGAAGGCCAATTTGCCTGAACACAGACTTTCTAAGCTAAAATATCTTCAAGACACAGAAACATCATCAGTCAAGTCTAAGGCAGTCTAAATTATTTAATAATAGCCTCACTGTAGCTTCGCTGCAACAGAATCCTGCTGTTTTATAAGACCTGAAGATGAGCATTACACTTTTTGTAGTATTACCCTATAGCCAGCATCAGCCCTTGCATTCTACAATCGTATAAAAAAGGATAAAGGATGAGGGGGAAAAAGTAACTGCACACAAAATGCTCTGGCAGTATTTGGTACTCCTGTGATCAGCAGTATCTTAAATTTCACTTTGAGAAAATGAACTGTTCCACCACTTCTATTAAAGATACAAAAAAAAATGCAACTAAACCAACCACCCCCCTGAAAAAAAAATTTACCATGAACAAACTCAAAAAGCCCTATACACAGTTATGGTAAGTTCCTTCTACAGCAGCAGTGTCTGGATAAGGTTTTGGCTTTCTGGTGCAAATAAAATTCTGTACTATTTCACTATTTCAATTTCTTCCTTCAGACCAAATCCCTTCTCCTATGTCTACAAAAATGTCAGTATCTTCTGAAGCCTGGAAGTCTGTCCTTCACAAAAACACTTTAAAAGCTTGCTACCTGCTTGAGTGAATGATGGCATATAGAATAATTACTAATGGAAACCTAGTAGATAAAGTATTTTAACTTTCTATTCACTGATATAAATTAGAAAAATACTAATTTTCTCTAAACATATACTAAAAATATAAGTCACAATGATCCCATAAGTTAATTATTCAACCGTTCATGTACATTTTCCTGTCTTTTAATAAACCCATTTTAGCAAGAGATGATGTGAGATTCAGTCACTTTAGAACAGCTGTTTGTTTCCATCCAATTATGAAATTTTAGTTTCAATATTAGTTTTTTCTATACTTTCTGTTTTAGAAACAGACTTTTATATGTTTCTTTACAATACTGATTGGTAATAACTTGTTCATGACACTACTTGTCCATAAAATGTTGTCAGGTTTTTGCCATTTATGCTGTGTTATCTGTTCCCTCCTTTTGACAAGTAATCATTTTGAATGAACCATAGAAATTAGTCAAAGTTACTTAAATGCAGTATGGTATGTGTATTCCAGGATATGTAAATTCAGTAAGAGCTTAAATTTTATATTTTCTGGGATAAAAATATAAGCAAGCTAATTACTTGACTACTTGAATCCAAACCAAGTAGTCTGACATACAGCCTTTATTTTAGCATTTTGATCATTCGTTTTCTCTTCACAGACTTTTGCAAATTCTCCATTAAACATCATATTATTGGCAAATGCACAATCACGTCTGGTGCCACGTGTGTACGGACACACTGCACAGAAACTCCTGCTTTCACTAAAACTTCCCTGCCCTCAGCACACCTCACACGTCCTTCTGCCCTATTTTTCTCATTAACAAGACTATCTCAGTTTCTCCTGTAATTTAAAAAGTACATAGCCTTCATTATTTTGTTTGCTGTGGCAACAGGAGTTTCAGAAGGTGTTACTGACTCTACAAAACGAGATACCACCAACAGCTATGACTGTGTCAGTGAAATGAGACTCCCTGTTCCATTTTAGATGCTGAACACTAATGGGTGCAGAAGTAACACAAAAATGCGTATCTGGCAACTGAAATGTTTTTCAGTTCAAATTTTTTAAAGGTATACTATGATCATTTAGATCTGACCTTTTATTTTTTTTAATCATTTATTCAGGTTTAAAAAAAAAACAATTCATGTTCACAAGAGAATATGGTTTCTTACAGAGAAAGAAACTTACAAATTTAAAAACTTACAAACTTACTCTTACAGACTCATTATTACCTTTTTCAAAGACGTAAAAATGCTACCTTAATTAATAAAGTTTAATTATCCATCTTATAGAAAACGTAGAGACTGCTTCCAGAACAGTGCTGCTCCTTATGCAATTTATAATGCCACTACATGAGAGACAAATGAATGTCTTCACCCTTCAGGAAGACAACTGCTTTAGAAGTAAAATAAAATGGAAAATATGCTCATGAAAGCAAATCTTTTAAAGATCTTTCATCCCAGCAGACAGCTGCTTGGGGGAGAAATGGCAGAACAGTCTGTAGATTTTTGCACAAACAGTTTTGTGGGATCTTAGGTCTGAACCAATCATGGTGCACATTCTTTCTTAACCAAGCTTTCTCATGGAGTCATAGTCAAGTTTGTCCTTAGATGGTTCAGGTTCACTCACTGTTGTCCAGTTCAACATAAACTTATACTGAACTATAAACCATCTTAATGCAAAAATACATATTAGTCAGAAAATCAAATCTTCATGAAGACTTATTTTCATTCATATGTATAATTATACAAATGAAAACATAAAGAAAGGAGATTAAAGCAACTATTCTATTCCATGTTACACTCTACAAAGATCTGCCTCTCTAGATGAAGCCAGAAATAGAGACTCCATAGAAATGGCTGTTCATGTAAATTAAATACAAGGAAAATTAAGTTTCTGAGAATCCAATCAGAACTATTTCCACAGAGTTGGGATGGCACTCTAGAGCGAATGAAACATGGTGAATGAATTAATGATGTACGTCACTAATCATTCACTTATCACGTAAGTGTTAGTCTGTACGTATTGCAAAATCCAATGCATCAAAAATCATTCCTGACATAAGGTCTACCGATACACAGCTGAAGAGAGAAGGGCTCGCATACAATTATTTTAGTAAACATGAGAGACACAGAAACATACCACTGGTGCTTCAATAGACATAAATGAAATATCAAACAATGTTGCTTTCAAAACTTTTTATGGTGAAGCAGTGGTTCACGCAGAATTCCTTTTAAAAAGTCCCTATTTACACTGTATGTCTGGGAAACACATGGAAAACTTATACTTCTACTACCTGTGCCTTCACCACTATGGCTGTAATTATGTTAAACACCAATAAAAACTGCAAGGAAATTATGGAAATATCTGCTGACAACATTGTTACATGGCAGACAAAACAATCCCAAGCAAGTATCACAAATACCAGCTTCAAATACTTACAAGGATTTAGCCCAGTAATTGATAAGCCAGAAAAATAAGTCTTGGGTACCGAAAAAGTGAGCTCAGGAATATGTTCTTAGTCTTTAGCTGTGTTTTACAGTCTGCACATACTATAAAAGTATTAACTTGGTTTCTAAATCAAAAAAAATCCTTTCCTTGGATAGCTACTTCCAATATTAATTCATATGAAATGCATTTTCTACAGCAGAGGTCAAATTACTGAAGTTTTGAGCAGTTCCAGACATTCTACATATTTAGGGGGTTACTAAAAGATTAAAATTGTTGCAGTCAACTTTGACATAATTTGAAGTTGAACTGCTTTATTTGCTAGTTAAATAGCATTTTGCCCCACTCTAGAGACTAAATTCACCGCAGAGCAGAGAATTCTTACCACTTCATAAATATCTTGTTAACAGCTAAACTATGACCTAGATAAGACACTTCATCATGAAACATAACATTAAATCAACTGAACTCATTTTTGTTAAGGCAGCAAAACAAACTGTAGCCTTTTCAGGAGGGAGGATAACCCTAATGGTGAAGAGAATGACTAATTGTATAAATGAAAGTATTGGCTTTTTTCTCTTGAGACTCAGGAAAGACCCTTTCCAAATTATGGTTTTAAATTAAAGACATCTGGAGGTCTCAAATCTTGTCCTTTTTGGACATATAACTAAATCCCTAAACCACCACATATTTTCTAAAATCTTGGCAGTCTCTGCACAGAAAAGCCCAGAACTGACCCAACTGACTCAGAATTACCAAAGAGAGTGGTTTCATCAGTTCAAAGGGAGAAAAAAAGGGGAAGGGAAGGGAAGGGAAGGGAAGGGAAGGGAAGGGGAAGGGGAAGGGGAAGGGGAAGGGGAAG